>PIJE02001025.1:91281-128781 GCA_002895965.2 Coryphaenoides rupestris | reverse complement strand
TGGTGGTGACAGAGGGGGGGTGGTGCTGCTGTACTTCTTGGGTCTGAAGGTGTAGTGAGCCAGGAACCCATCTGCTGTCAGGCTGAGGTCTGACAGGAACTGGATCAACAGCTGGTTCCCCTCAGATAGCACTGGCCTGCACGCACACAGGTACACACACTGGTACACACACTGGTACACACACTGGTACACACCACTGGTACACACACTGGTACACACACTGGTACACACTGGTACGCACACTGGTACACACACTGGTACGCACACTGGTACGCACACTGGTACGCACACTGGTTACACACACTTGTACACACACTGGTACGCACACAGGTACACACTCTGGTACACACACTGGGACACACACACAGGTACACACTCTGGTACACAACACTGGGACACACACACCAGGTACACACACTGGTACACACACTGGTACACACACTGGTACACACACTGGTACACACTGGTACGCACACTGGTACACACACTGGTACGCACACTGGTACGCACACTGGTACGCACACTGGTACACCACACTTGTACACACACTGGTACGCACACAGGTACACACTCTGGTACACACACTGGGACACACACACAGGTACACACTCTGGTACACACACTGGGACACACACACAGGTACGCACACTGGTACGCACACTGGTACGCACACTGGTACACACACTGGTACGCACACTGGTACGCACACAGGTACGCACACTGGTACACACACTGGTACACACACTGGGACACACACTGGGACACACACAGGTACACACACTGGTACACAAACTGGTACACACACTGGGACACACACTGGTACAAATGCATTGGTACACACACTGGTACACACACTGGGACACACACTGGGACACACACAGGGACACACACAGGTACACACACTGGTACACAAACTGGTACACACACTGGGACACACACTGGTACAAACGCATTGGTACACACACTGGTACACACACAGGTACACAAACTGGTACACACACTGGGACACACACTGGTACAAACACATTGGTACACACCACTGGTACACACACTGGGACACACACTGGGACACACACTGGGACACACACAGGAGGGTTCTAGAGGAATCTAGGAGGGTTCTAAAAGCAGCTAGGAGAGTTCTAGAGAAAGCTAGGGGGTTCTAGAGGAAGCTAGGAGGGTTCTAGATGAAGCTAGAGGTTTCTAGATGAAACTAGGGGGTTCTAGAGAAAGCTAGGGGGTTCTAGAGGAAGCTAGGAGGGTTCTAGATGAAGCTAGAGGTTTCTAGATGAAACTAGGGGTTCTAGAGAAAGCTAGGGGGTTCTAGAGGAAGCTAGGAGGGTTCTAGATGAAGCTAGAGGTTTCTAGATGAAACTAGGGGGTTCTAGAGAAAGCTAGGGGTTCTAGAGGAAGCTAGGAGGGTTCTACATGAAGCTAGAGGGTTCTAGATGAAGCTAGGGGGTTCTAGAGGAAGCTAGGAGGGTTTCTAGAGGAATCTAGGAAGGTTATAGAGGTTCTAAGAGACCTACGCAGGAGGGCTGTCTCCACAGAACTTCCCGATCCTCCGAGCGTCGTTTATCTCGGGTCCGTTGAAGATGGACACATGGTCGTAGCGGCAGTAGTTGTCCCTCTCCACGTCAAACTTCTCAAACCTCACCTCGATGATCTGGAACAAGAGACTCATAACTACCCGTACCCTGACCCTACCCTGGACCTGATCGTGGATGATCCCAATTACATCAGACAGGCTCACTGAAGACCTCTAGCAGGTTCATATCTGCACTGGTCTACATGGAGGTCTGGACCTGGTGCTTAATCTGAAGTTGTTGTCTAGATCAGGTCTACATGGAGGTCTGGACCTGGTGCTTAATCTGAAGTTGTGGTCTAGATCAGGTCTACATGGAGGTCTGGACCTGGTGCTTAATCTGAAGTTGTGGTCTAGATCAGGTCTACATGGAGGTCTGGACCTGGTGCTTAATCTGAAGTTGTGGTCTAGATCAGGTCTACATGGAGGTCTGGACCTGGTGCTTAATCTGAAGTTGTGGTCTAGATCAGGTCTACATGGAGGTCTGGACCTGGTGTTTGGGGGCCAGGATGTGCCAGGAACACGTCACCCCTGCTGGGTAGTCCTTCTCCGGCCAGTTAGGCGTCTTGAAGGACCCTGTGGATTTATCCAGACGACCTCCACAGTACTGCTCTCCTAGAGACACACACACACACACACACACACACACACACACACGGCTGATGTCATGGTAATAAAACAGTGATCTTGGGTTCCTTGGTGGGTCTGCAGTGGTTCCAGAGGAAGTAGAGATCAGGAGATAGTTTCCACATGTTGTCGCCAGACCTCCAGACCTCCAGGCCCACAGCATCACACCCTCCCTACCCGGACCCCCCGCTGCCAGGCCCGCCGCTGGGTCTTAGTGCCCCCTCACCGGCTGATCTAAGCTGATACCAACCAAACACACCAGGAGCTGAGGAACACCTCACAAGACAGAAGGGGAGAAAGAGAGCTAGAGGAGAGGAGAGAGAGGAGGAGGAGAGGAGAGAGAGGGGGGAGAGGAGGAGGAGAGGAAGGAAGGGAGGAGAGGAAGGGAGGGAGGAGAGGAAGGAAGGGAGGAGGAGAGGAGGAGAGGAGGGAGCGGAGGAAGAGAGGAAGGGAGGGAGGAGGAGAGGAGAGCGAGGAGGAGGAGAGGAGAGAGAGGAGGAGGAGAGGAGAGAGAGGAGGAGGAGAGGAGAGAAAGGAGGAGGAGAGGAAGGAAGGGAGGAGGAGAGGAAGGAAGGCAGGAAGGAGGGAGAGAGGAGAGGAGAGAGGGGGGGAGCGGCGAGAGAGGAGGAGGAGAGGAAGGGAGGGAGGAGGAGAGGAAGGGAGGGAGGAGGGATTTTGTTGGCAGAGTTTGGTGAGACATTCCGCAGGAAGCTGTGACGAGATGTTCCTGCTGGTTAACCTCAACCACAGCAGCCCTGCTGGGACTCGTGATCACCACATAGCCCTCACACTGACTCAGTACAGACAGGACTCAGTACAGACATGATTCAGCACTCACTGTCTTCACTGTCTTAAACCACGGCTAATACCCATGCTATGCTGCGAGCCTGTTAGCCTGCTCCTACGTCTCTCTGTAGTGCCATGCTATGTTAGCATAGCAGTAGCAGCATCCTATGTTAGCACCATGCTATAATGCTCACATGTTAACATGTTGATACCTCTCTGGTGGGGGTGGGCTATAGTGTTAACATGCTAGCATGTTGCTGCCATTCTGGTGAGGGTGGGCAGCATGCTACATTAGCACTTAGCACCATGGTATGTTAGCATGTTGCTACCTCTCTGGTGAGGGTGGGCAGCAGAGTAGACCGCTAGGAAGCCGCTTCCAGCGGTGTTAGCATCTGACATCATCTGGACCATCATCTTGTTGCCCGTGGCGACCAGGGCACCTGGCCGTGACGTCCCACAGAAGCGGCCCAGTCTCTGCCCGCCGGTGTGACCGCTGTAAACATCCACGTAGTCATAGCGACACAGGTTGTCACTCTCCAGGTCGATGAAACGGAAGGAGAAGACCACCACCCTCCCCTCGGGGACCTGGAGGGAGGAGTTACCCTGGTGTTACACTGATCTTACCTGGACAGGTATCTAGAATACACCTCACACTGATCTTACCTGGACAGGTATCTAGAATACACCTCACACTGATCCTACCTGGACAGGTATCTAGAATACACCTCACACTGATCTTACCTGGACAGGTATCTAGGAACCCATCTGCTGTCAGGCTGAGGTCTGACAGGAACTGGATCAACAGCTGGTTCCCCTCAGATAGCACTGGCCTGCACGCACACAGGTACACACACTGGTACACACACTGGTACGCACACTGGTACACACTGGTACGCACACTGGTACACACACTGTGTACCACACACTTACACCCCCCCCCCCCCCCCCCCCCCCCCCCCCCCCCCCCCCCCCCCCCCCCGCACACTCACCACACACACACACACACACTACACACACTGTACACACACTATACACACACACACTGTACACACACTCTATACACACACACACACACACACACACACACACCACTACACACACACACACACACACACACACACACACTCTATACACACACACACACACACACTACACACACACACACACAACATACACACACACACACACACACTACACACACACAACACACACACACACACACACTGGTACACACACTGGTACACACACACTGGTACACACACTGGTACGCACACTGGTACGCACACTGGTACGCACACTGGTACACACACTTGTACACACACTGGTACGCACACAGGTACACACTCTGGTACACACACTGGGACACACACACAGGTACACACTCTGGTACACACACTGGGACACACACACAGGTACACACACTGGTACGCACACTGGTACGCACACTGGTACACACACTGGTACGCACACTGGTACGCACACAGGTACGCACACTGGTACACACACTGGTACACACACTGGGACACACACTGGGACACACACAGGTACACACACTGGTACACAAACTGGTACACACACTGGGACACACACTGGTACAAATGCATTGGTACACACACTGGTACACACACTGGGACACACACTGGGACACACACAGGGACACACACAGGTACACACACTGGTACACAAACTGGTACACACACTGGGACACACACTGGTACACACACTGGTACACACACTGGTACACAAACTGGTACACACACTGGGACACACACTGGTACAAACGCATTGGTACACACACTGGTACACACACTGGGACACACACTGGGACACACACTGGGACACACACAGGAGGGTTCTAGAGGAATCTAGGAGGGTTCTAAAAGCAGCTAGGAGAGTTCTAGAGAAAGCTAGGGGGTTCTAGAGGAAGCTAGGAGGGTTCTAGATGAAGCTAGAGGTTTCTAGATGAAACTAGGGGGTTCTAGAGAAAGCTAGGGGGTTCTAGAGGAAGCTAGGAGGGTTCTAGATGAAGCTAGAGGGTTCTAGATGAAGCTAGGGGGTTCTAGAGGAAGCTAGGAGGGTTCTAGAGGAATCTAGGAAGGTTATAGAGGTTCTAAGAGACCTACGCAGGAGGGCTGTCTCCACAGAACTTCCCGATCCTCCGAGCGTCGTTTATCTCGGGTCCGTTGAAGATGGACACATGGTCGTAGCGGCAGTAGTTGTCCCTCTCCACGTCAAACTTCTCAAACCTCACCTCGATGATCTGGAACAAGAGACTCATAACTACCCGTACCCTGACCCTACCCTGGACCTGATCGTGGATGATCCCAATTACATCAGACAGGCTCACTGAAGACCTCTAGCAGGTTCATATCTGCACTGGTCTACATGGAGGTCTGGACCTGGTGCTTAATCTGAAGTTGTTGTCTAGATCAGGTCTACATGGAGGTCTGGACCTGGTGCTTAATCTGAAGTTGTGGTCTAGATCAGGTCTACATGGAGGTCTGGACCTGGTGCTTAATCTGAAGTTGTGGTCTAGATCAGGTCTACATGGAGGTCTGGACCTGGTGCTTAATCTGAAGTTGTGGTCTAGATCAGGTCTACATGGAGGTCTGGACCTGGTGCTTAATCTGAAGTTGTGGTCTAGATCAGGTCTACATGGAGGTCTGGACCTGGTGTTTGGGGGCCAGGATGTGCCAGGAACACGTCACCCCTGCTGGGTAGTCCTTCTCCGGCCAGTTAGGCGTCTTGAAGGACCCTGTGGATTTATCCAGACGACCTCCACAGTACTGCTCTCCTAGAGACACACACACACACACCACACACACACACACACACGGCTGATGTCATGGTAATAAAACAGTGATCTTGGGTTCCTTGGTGGGTCTGCAGTGGTTCCAGAGGAAGTAGAGATCAGGAGATAGTTTCCACATGTTGTCGCCAGACCTCCAGACCTCCAGGCCCACAGCATCACACCCTCCCTACCCGGACCCCCGCTGCCAGGCCGCCGCTGGGTCTTAGTGCCCCTCACCGGCTGATCTAAGCTGATACCAACCAAACACACCAGGAGCTGAGGAACACCTCACAAGACAGAAGGGGAGAAAGAGAGCTAGAGGAGAGGAGAGAGAGGAGGAGGAGAGGAGAGAGAGGGGGGAGAGGAGGAGGAGAGGAAGGAAGGGAGGAGAGGAAGGGAGGGAGGAGAGGAAGGAAGGGAGGAGGAGAGGAGGAGAGGAGGGAGCGGAGGAAGAGAGGAAGGGAGGAGGAGGAGAGGAGAGAGGAGGAGGAGAGGAGAGAGAGGAGGAGGAGAGGAGAGAGAGGAGGAGGAGAGGAGAGAAAGGAGGAGGAGAGGAAGGAAGGGAGGAGGAGAGGAAGGAAGGAAGGAGGAGAGGAGGAGAGGAGAGAGGGGGGGAGCGGCGAGAGAGGAGGAGGAGAGGAAGGGAGGGAGGAGGAGAGGAAGGGAGGGAGGAGGGATTTTGTTGGCAGAGTTTGGTGAGACATTCCGCAGGAAGCTGTGACGAGATGTTCCTGCTGGTTAACCTCAACCACAGCAGCCCTGCTGGGACTCGTGATCACCACATAGCCCTCACACTGACTCAGTACAGACAGGACTCAGTACAGACATGATTCAGCACTCACTGTCTTCACTGTCTTAAACCACGGCTAATACCCATGCTATGCTGCGAGCCTGTTAGCCTGCTCCTACGTCTCTCTGTAGTGCCATGCTATGTTAGCATAGCAGTAGCAGCATCCTATGTTAGCACCATGCTATAATGCTCACATGTTAACATGTTGATACCTCTCTGGTGGGGGTGGGCTATAGTGTTAACATGCTAGCATGTTGCTGCCATTCTGGTGAGGGTGGGCAGCATGCTACATTAGCACTTAGCACCATGGTATGTTAGCATGTTGCTACCTCTCTGGTGAGGGTGGGCAGCAGAGTAGACCGCTAGGAAGCCGCTTCCAGCGGTGTTAGCATCTGACATCATCTGACCATCATCTTGTTGCCCGTGGCGACCAGCGGCACCTGGCCGTGACGTCCACAGAAGCGGCCCAGTCTCTTGCCCGCCGGTGTGACCGCTGTAAACATCCACGTAGTCATAGCGACACAGTTGTCACTCTCCAGGTCGATGAAACGGAAGGAGAAGACCACCACCCTCCCTCGGGGACGCTGGAGGGAGGAGTTACCCTGGTGTATACACTGATCTGTACCCTGCGACAGGTCATCTAGATACACCTCACACTGATCTTACCTGGACAGGCTATCTAGAATACACCTCACACTGATCTTACCTGACAGGTATCTAGAATACGACCTCACCTGCATCCTACCTGGACAGGATCGTACGGCATTAACCTCCACACTGATTCTTACCTGGGGACAGGTATCTAGAATACACCTCACACTGAATCTACCTGGACAGGTAATCTAGAATACACCTACACTGCCTCCTGACAGGTATCTGAATACACCTCACACTGATCTTACCTGGACAGGTATCTAGAATACACCTCACACTGATCCTACCTGGACAGGTATCTAGAATACACCTCACACTGATCTTACCTGGACAGGTATCTAGAATACACCTCACACTGATCCTACCTGGACAGGTATCTAGAATACACCTCACACTGATCTTACCTGGACAGGTATCTAGAATACACCTCACACTGATCTTACCTGGACAGGTATCTTTCACACACATGCTTTAAAGTGCAGCAGTCAAGAGTTGTATGAACTTATTAGAAACTTTATGGGAAATAACAAACTTAAAAGCTTCATAAACTGAATAAGTGAATACACTGAATAAACATGTGATGATATGATCAGTATGTTATAATGAATACATGTGTTAATGTGATGATATGATCAATATGTTATAATGAATACATGTGTTAATGTGATGATATGATCAATATGTTATAATGAATACATGTGTTAATGTGATGATATGATCAATATGTTATAATGAATACATGTGTTAATGTGATGATATGATCAATATGTTATAATGAATACATGTGTTAATGTGATGATATGATCAATATGTTATAATGAATACATGTGTTAATGTGATGATATGATCAGTATGTTATAATGAATACATGTGTTAATGTGATGATATGATCAATATGTTATAATGAATACATGTGTTAATGTGATGATATGATCAATATGTTATAATGAATACATGTGTTAATGTGATGATATGATCAATATGTTATAATGAATACATGTGTTAATGTGATGATATGATCAATATGTTATAATGAATACATGTGTTAATGTGATGATATGATAGGACTCACCGTGACTCTCCAGACACACTTGGTGTTGGGGGGGTAGACCCCCGGGTAGCCAGGACTCCCCACCAGCCCGCTGTCCCCTGTCAGGTTCCCCCCGCAGGGGAAGACTGGCCTGGGGGACACGTCTCATGTCAACTTACTGGAGCTTTATAATATCACACAACCACTTATATATCATGTATTAGAGTTATTACAGTTATTACATGATGTGTCCATCATGTCCATGTGTCCATCATGTCCATGTGTCCATCATGTCCATGTGTCCATCATGTCCATCATGTCCATCATGTCCATGTGTCCATCATGTCCATGTGTCCATCATGTCCATCATGTCCATGTGTCCATCATGTCCATATGTCCATGTGTCCATCATGTCCATCATGTCCATCATGTCCATCATGTCCATGTGTCCATCATGTCCATGTGTCCATCATGTCCATGTGTCCATCATGTCCATCATGTCCATCATGTCCATCATGTCCATCATGTCCATCATGTCCATGTGTCCAGGTGAGGAGCCATCTGATCGGCACAGTGGCGACTGTCGTCCGGTCACACGGAAAGTTTAATACAGATGTCTCATGTCTCATGTCGTGTCTCATGTCTCATGAAGAGATATGAAGAGACATGAGGCGATATGAAGAGACATGAGGAGATATGAAGAGACATGAGGAGATATGAAGAGACATGAGGAGATATGAAGAGACATGAGGAGATATGAAGAGACATGAGAGATGAGGAGATATGAAGGTGACATGAAAATACGAGTGGGATCAATGTGTATATGATACATGTGTTAATGTGATGATATGATCAATATGTTATAATGAATACATGTGTTAATGTGATGATATGATCAATATGTTATAATGAATACATGTGTTAATGTGATGATATGATCAATATGTTATAATGTTATAATGAATACATGTGTTAATGTGATGATATGATCAATATGTTATAATGAATACATGTGTTAATGTGATGATATGATCAATATGTTATAATGAATACATGTGTTAATGTGATGATATGATCAATATGTTATAATGAATACATGTGTTAATGTGATGATATGATCAATATGTTATAATGAATACATGTGTTAATGTGATGATATGATCAGTATGTTATAATGAATACATGTGTTAATGTGATGATATGATCAATATGTTATAATGAATACATGTGTTAATGTGATGATATGATCAATATGTTATAATGAATACATGTGTTAATGTGATGATATGATCAATATGTTATAATGAATACATGTGTTAATGTGATGATATGATCAATATGTTATAATGAATACATGTGTTAATGTGATGATATGATCAATATGTTATAATGAATACATGTGTTAATGTGATGATATGATCAATATGTTATAATGAATACATGTGTTAATGTGATGATATGATCAGTATGTTATAATGAATACATGTGTTAATGTGATGATATGATCAATATGTTATAATGAATACATGTGTTAATGTGATGATATGATCAATATGTTATAATGAATACATGTGTTAATGTGATGATATCAGTATGTTATAATTACAAACTCGCTGTTCTCAGGAACCATTGTGTGGTGGTAGAGACCCCGGGTAGCTCAGTGAAACTACTCCACACCAGCCCGCAATAGTCTACCATGTCAAGGTTTCCAACAGCCCGGAGCAGGGGAAGACTGGCCTGGGGGACACGTCTCATGTCAACTTACTGGAGCTTTATAATATCACACAACCACTTATATATCATGTATTAGAGTTATTACAGTTATTACATGATGTGTCCATCATGTCCATGTGTCCATCATGTCCATGTGTCCATCATGTCCATGTGTCCATCATGTCCATGTGTCCATCATGTCCATCATGTCCATGTGTCCATCATGTCCATATGTCCATGTGTCCATCATGTCCATCATGTCCATGATGTCCATCATGTCCATGTGTCCATCATGTCCATATGTGTCCATCATGTCCATGTGTCCATCATGTCCATGTGTCCATCATGTCCATGTGTCCATCATGTCCATATGTCCATCATGTCCATGTGTCCATCATGTCCATGTGTCCATCATGTCCATCATGTCCATCATGTCCATCATGTCCATCATGTCCATGTGTCCATCATGTCCATGTGTCCATCATGTCCATGTCCATCATGTCCATGTGTCCATCATGTCCATGTGTCCATCATGTCCATCATGTCCATCATGTCCATCATGTCCATCATGTCCATCATGTCCATGTGTCCAGGTGAGGAGCCATCTGATCGGCACAGTGGCGACTGTCGTCCGGTCACACGGAAAGTTTAATACAGATGTCTCATGTCTCATGTCGTGTCTCATGTCTCATGAAGAGATATGAAGAGACATGTAGAGACATAGAGATATGAGGAGATATGAGGAGACATGAAGAGACATGAGGCGATATGAAGAGACATGAGGAGATATGAAGAGACATGAGGAGATATGAAGAGACATGAGGAGACATGAGGAGATATGAAGAGACATGAGGAGATATGAAGAGACATGAGGAGACATGAGGAGACATGAGGAGATATGAAGAGACATGAGGCGATATGAAGAGACATGAGGAGATATGAAGAGACATGAGGAGATATGAGGAGACATGAGGAGATATGAAGAGACATGAGGAGACATGAGGAGACATGAGGAGACATGAGGAGATATGAAGAGACATGAGGAGATATGAAGAGACATGAGGAGATATGAGGAGATATGAAGAGACGAGGAGATATGAAGAGACATGAGGAGATATGAAGAGACATGAAGTGACATGAAGAGACATGAAGAGACATGAGGAGATATGAAGAGACATGAGGAGATATGAAGAGACATGAGGAGATATGAAGAGACATGAGGAGACATGAGGAGATATGAAGAGACATGAGGAGATATGAGACATGAGGAGATATGAAGAGACATGAGGAGATATGAAGAGACATGAGGAGATATGAAGAGACATGAGGAGATATGAAGAGACATGAGGAGATATGAGGAGATATGAGGAGACATGAGGAGACATGAGGAGATATGAAGAGACATGAGGAGATATGAAGAGACATGAGGAGATATGAAGAGACATGAGGAGATATGAAGAGACATGAGGAGATATGAAGAGACATGAGGAGATATGAAGAGACATGAGGAGACATGTATGAAGAGACATGAGGAGATATGAAGAGACATGAGGAGACATGAAGAGACATGAGGCGATATGAAGAGACATGAGGAGACATGAGGCGATATGAGGCGATATGAAGAGACATGAGGAGACATGAGGCGATATGAGGTGATATGAAGAGACATGAGGTGATATGAAGAGACATGAGGAGATATGAAGAGACATGAGGAGATATGAAGAGACATGAGGAGACATGAGGAGATATGAAGAGACATGAGGAGATATGAAGAGACATGAGGAGACATGAGGCGATATGAAGAGACATGAGGAGATATGAAGAGACATGAGGAGACATGAGGAGACATGAAGAGACATGAGGAGACATGAGGCGATATGAGGCGACATGAAGAGACATGAGGAGACATAAGGCGATATGAAGAGACATGAGGCGATATGAAGAGACATGAGGAGATATGAAGAGACATGAGGAGATATGAAGAGACATGAGGAGACATGAGGAGACATGAGGAGATATGAAGAGACATGAGGCGATATGAAGAGACATGAGGAGATATGAAGAGACATGAGGAGACATGAGGAGATATGAAGAGACATGAGGAGATATGAAGAGACATGAGGAGATATGAAGAGACATGAGGAGACATGAGGAGACATGAGGAGATATGAAGAGACGTGAGGAGATATGAAGAGACGAGGAGATATGAAGAGACATGAGGAGATATGAAGAGACATGAAGTGACATGAAGAGACATGAAGAGACATGAGGAGATATGAAGAGACATGAGACATGAGGCGATATGAAGAGACATGAGGAGATATGAAGAGACATGAGAGAGATATGAAGAGACATGAGGAGATATGAAGAGACATGAGGAGATATGAAGAGACATGAGGAGATATGAAGAGACATGAGGAGATATGAGGAGATATGAAGAGACATGAAGAGACATGAGGAGATATGAAGAGACATGAGGAGATATGAAGAGACATGAGGAGATATGAGGAGATATGAAGAGACATGAGGAGATATGAAGAGACATGAGGAGATATGAAGAGACATGAGGAGAGACATGAGGAGATATGAAGAGACATGAGGAGATATGAAGAGACATGAGGAGATATGAAGAGACATGAGGAGATATGAAGAGACATGAGGAGATATGAAGAGACATGAGGAGATATGAAGAGACATGAGGAGATATGAAGAGACATGAGGAGACATGAGGAGATATGAAGAGACATGAGGAGATATGAAGAGACATGAGGAGATATGAAGAGACATGAGGAGATATGAAGAGACATGAGGAGATATGAAGAGACATGAGGACATGAGGAGATATGAGGAGATATGAAGAGACATGAGGAGACATGAGGAGATATGAAGAGACATGAGGAGATATGAAGAGACATGAGGAGATATGAAGAGACATGAGGAGACATGAGGAGATATGAAGAGACATGAGAGACATGAGGAGATATGAAGAGACATGAGGAGATATGAAGAGACATGAGGAGATATGAAGAGACATGAGGAGATATGAAGAGACATGAGGAGATATGAAGAGACATGAAGAGACATGAGGAGATATGAAGAGACATCGTACCTCCGTTCGGTCTGAGCCCTGCACCCTCCGGAGAGGAGCAGGACCAGGAGCGGGACCAGGAGCGGGAGGGTCCGTGTGCTGCAGGTCCCCAGAGTCCCCATGCTGGCTGTGGCCCCGTGGCAGCAGAGTGACGAGGAGGGGCCACTGAGTCCGGGTCCCAGTCTGGACCCCGCAGGGAACACTCATGATGAATATAGCGCTTGTTCCGAGAGGGAGGAGCAGGAGCAGCAAGAGGAGCAGCAGGGGGCGCAGGAGCAGCAGGAGGAGCAGCAGGGGGAGCAGCAGGGGGAGCAGGAGCAGCAGGAGGAGCAGCAAGAGGAGCAGCAGGGGGAGCAGGAGGAGGTGTTCCTGCAGCCTTCGGGCTCAGGACAGGAAGAGACTTGACTTCCTCGCTGCGGCTCCTCGGATATTAAAGAGTCCTGATGGAGACACTTATGTCCTCCTGGTGCTCTTTATGGTCCCTGGTCCTGTTTATGGTCCCTGGTCCTGTTTATGGTCCCTTGATGAGACCCGGAGATGCCCTGGCGGAGAGCAGGGGGCGTGGCGCCACCTGGCGGCCACGTGTATTCATACTATATAATAAAAATATCTTAATAGTCTTAAGATAAGATAAGATAAGATAGAACTTTATTAATCCCGAAGGAAATTCTTGTGCCATGTTGCATAGCAATACAGTACAATACAACAATAGAGAAATACACAGAATAATACAAATAAACTAACAGATTTACAAATGTACAGTCAAAATATACAAATATACAAATATATAAATATATAGCAAGATAAGATATTCAGACAAAAACGATTAGTCATAATTGAAGCGTAATACTGTGATAATAATAATAATGGTTAGGGGACGTATTGCACCTGATAGAAAGAATATTAAGAATATTGCACATAATGTTGAAAGGTAATGTAGGAGAGGTATTGGACATGACATTAAGAATATTACACATGATGATGAGAGGAGATGAGAGGTAGTATTACAGGTAATATTTAGAGATAACATGATATTAATAATAATAATAATAATATAGCACATGATGATGAGAGGTAGTATTACAGGTAATATTTAGAGATAACATGATATTAATAATAATAATAATAATAATAATACATGCATGATGAGAGACGACAGGTAATGTAGCGGAGGTCGGGGACAGTACCTGTGGAATGGCAGACCGGGGTGGTGGTCCCCATTTTCAAAAGGGGACCGGAGGGTGTGCTCCAACTATCGGGGTATCACACTGCTCAGCCTCCCCGGGAAAGTTTATTCCAGGGTGCTGGAAAGGAGGCTCCGGCCGATTGTCGAACCTCAGCTCCAGGAGGAACAATGCGGATTCCGTCCTGGCCGTGGAACAGTGGACCAGCTCTTTACCCTCGCAGGGTTGTTGGGGGGCGCATGGGAGTTTGCCCATCCAGTCTACATGTGCTTGTGGACTTGGAGAAGGCCTTGACCGTGTCCCCCGGGGAATCATGTGGGGGGTACTTACGGGAGTAGGGGTACCGGGGCCGTGGATACGGTGCCATCCGGTCCCTTGTACGAACAATAGTGCGAGGCCGCCAGTCCGTATTCTCGGCACAAAGTCAAGCATGTTCTCATGTGGGTGTTGGACTCCTCCAAGGGTTGCCCCTTGTCACCGGTTCTGTTCGTGATCTTCATGGACAGAATCTCAAGGCGCAGCCGAGGTGAGGAGAGTGTCCGGTTTGGGGACCTCAGAATTTGCATCTCTGCTTCTTTGCAGATGATGTGGTTTCTGTTGGCTACATCAGACCGTGACCTCCAGCATGCACTGGAGCGGTTTGCAGCCGAGTGTGAAGCGGTCGGGATTGAGAGTCAGCACCTCCAAGTCTGAGGCCATGGTTCTCTGCCGGAAAACGGTGGAGTGTTCCCTCCGGGTTGGGAGTGAGTTGCTGCCCCAAGCGAAGGAGTTCAAGTATCTCGGGGTCTTGTTCACGAGTGAGGGCAAAATGGGAGCGGGAGATGGACAGACGGATCGGTGCAGCGTCTGCAGTGATGCGGGCGCTGTACCGGTCCGTTGTGGTGAAGAGGGAGCTGAGCCGGAAGGCGAAGCTTTCGATTTACTGGTCCATCTACGTTCCAACCCTGCACCTATGGTCACGAGCTTTGGGTAGTGACCGAAAGAATGAGATCGCGGATACAAGCGGCCGAAATGAGTTTCCTCCGCAGGTGGCTGGGCTCAGCCTTAGAGATAGGGTGAGGAGCTCAGACATCCGGAGGGAGCTCGGAGTAGAGCCGCTGCTCCTCCGCACCGAAAGGAGTCAGCTGAGGTGGTTCGGGCATCTGATTAGGATGCCCCCGGGCGCCTCCCTTTGGAGGTTTTCCGGGCACGTCAACTGGGAGGAGACCCCGGGGCAGACCCAGAACCCGCTGGAGAGATTATATATCTCGTCTGGCCTGGGAACGCCTCGGGATCCCCCAGGAGGAACTAGAGAGTGTGGCTGGGGAGAAAGGAAGCCTGGGGGGCCCTGCTTAGCCGGCTGCCACCGCGACCCGAACCCGGATAAGCGGACGCGAATGGATGGATGGATAATAATAATATAGCACATGAAGATGAGAGGTAGTGTTACAGGTGATATTTAGAGATAACATGATATTAATAATAATAATAATAATAATAATAATAATAATAATAATAATAATATAGCACATGAAGATGAGAGGTAGTGTTACAGGTGATATTTAGAGATAACATGATATTAATAATAATAATAATATAGCACTTGAAGATGAGAGGTAGTGTTACAGGTCATATTTAGAGATAACATGATATTAATAAATCTTCTTCATATTAATACGCGTGGCGGCCGTATCGATGACTCCGGGTTGACTGGTGTTCCTTGGTGTTGTTGTGAAGACTCATCGAGGACTCGGCGCTCGACTCGTCCGCTGCTCTAAAGATGGCGGAGCGGCCAGACGGCGCCCACAAGGCTCGCGCTAAGGTGAGCTCTCCCGCTCTTTGTACGCCTCGCGCTGCGGCTCCTTCTGAAGCTTCTGGCGGCGCGCGGAGCAGCACGAGGACCACCCGCTCTACCCGCTCTACCTGCTAGCCGCTCTACCTGCTAGCTCTACCCGCTAGCCGCTCTACCCGCGCTACCTGCTAGCTCTACCCGCTAGCTCTACTCGCTAGCCGCTCGACCCGCTAGCCGCTCTACCTGCTAGCTCTACCCGCTAGCCGCTCTACCCGCTAGCCGTTCTACCCGCTAGCCGCTCTACCCGCTAGCCTCTCTACCGCTAGCCGCTCTGCCTGCTAGCTCTACCCGCTAGCTCTACCCTCTACCTGTTAGCTCTAGCTCTACCCCTAACTCTACCACTAGCTAGCACAGCTAACTAGGCTAGGCTAACAGCAGCGAGTCTGTTAGCCTAGCTACAAGGCAACATGTTGCTGTACTTGGTGTTATAATATATATCATATCATGTCATAGATGTTATGTCGTGTCATGTTATATATATATCATGTCGTGTCATGTTATACATGTTATATATATATCATGTCATGTTATACATGTTATATATATATATCATGTCATGTTATACATGTTACATATATCATGTAGTATCATGTTATAAATGCTATATATCATGTCATGTTATGTATAACATGACACTACATGATATATATATGTTATATATATCATGTAGTATCATGTTATAAATGCTATATATCATGTAGTCATGTTATAAATGCTATATATCATGTAGTGTCATGTTATACATGTTATATATATCATGTAGTGTCATGTTATAAATGCTATATATCATGTAGTGTCATGTTATACATGTTATATATATCATGTAGTGTCATGTTATACATGCTATATATCATGTGTCATGTTATACATGTTATATATATCATGTGTCATGTTATACATGTTATATATATCATGTCGTGTCATGTTATACATGTTATATATATCATGTCGTGTCATGTTATACATGTTATATATATCATGTGTCATGTTATACATGTTATATATATCATGTCGTGTCATGTTATACATGTTATATATATCATGTCGTGTCATGTTATACATCATGTGTCATGTTATATATATCATGTCATGTTATACATGTTATATCTGTCGTGTCATGTTATACATGTTATATATCATGTGTCATGTTATATATATCATGTCATGTTATACATGTTATATCTGTCGTGTCATGTTATACATGTTATATATATCGTGTCGTGCAGGGTAACATTTGTACATAGCACATAATTAGCCTATGTTTAGCCTTTAAAGCGGCCCTATTATTCCTCTCGGTGTGAGTGTGATTAGCCATTAAAGGCCGTTTATAAATGGTCATGTGATTAATTTGTCATTGTGACAAGGTGACGTCACAAGTGGGAGCGTCCACCTGGATGTGTGCCGACTGGATCAGACTACCAGCCTGCCCAGTGGACTGTACCAACTGGTAGACTGGTCCAGTCCACACACCTCTGGGTGGACACTCCCACTTGTGACGTCAACTCGTCCCAATTACAATTTTGAATGTGCTTGTAATGGCGCTAATCATGCTCACACCTGGCGGTATAATAGGGCCCCTTTAATGTCATTATGGCTGCTGCAAACAGCACCTGATCCCAGACCACCTAGCCCCTGATCCCGGGCCACCTAGCCCCTGATCCCGGGCCACCTAGCGCCACTTTTTTGTGAATTAATATTTTGTTGATGTGTTCAGGCGCTCCTGGAGAGCAAACTAAAGTCTTTCAGCATCGGGAAGATGGCCGTGGCTAAGAGAACGCTGAGCAAGAAGGAACAAGATGAGATGAAGAAGAAGGTGAGTGTCCTGCTTGCGATGCGTCCCCCACATGTGCTCAGAAACATGACTCATTGGACCCTCCTGCTGTGGTCTTGCAGGAGGACGAGCGGGCAGCGGCCGAGATCTACGAGGAGTTTCTGGCTGCCTTCGAGGGCGGAGGGGAGGGCAAGGTGAAGGCGTTCGTACGCGGAGGAATCGCTAACGCATCAAAAGGTATGGTGGGGGTCGCCCTGCAGGACCCGGTACACGCCATGCAAACTACTTACTTTCCGGCAAATTACACTTTATGACCTCAATTTAGTCGTCGCGATCCAAAGAGATGCGGTGTGTTAGGCTGTCACCTGGGCAGAACACGTTCTAGTTATCATATACAGACTGGTTATCAGCATGGGGGATGCCTCTCGTTCAGCCCATACTGGTGGCTGGGGGATCGCCCAGGACACCATCCTGGTTCTTGCACCCTCGTGGAATCCCAGCAGAAACAGATTATACAGCTCATTGTCACTTCAACAATGATTTTCAATGTGTGGTTCACTACATTCATTACATTGTATGCACATCATTATATTCATATTTCCCAAAGTTTGAAAATGGGCTAGCCTAATATTAATATTTTTAATAAAAGAAATTTTTTTATTTGTTATCGTGTCAATAGTCTATCGTCCGATAGCGCAAGTTCAAACGGTATCGGAACATCTCTAAATATAAACTCATCGAATACGATTGATAAGAATACAGCTACTGATGGATCCACTTGGAACAAATGAATAGAGAACATAAGTTGACAAACTACAGAAGCATATTTCTGCCAGATAAATAAAAACTGATTGGTGTCGTGTGATGACAAGGTGACCCTTCACATTAGAAATCTAACCCTGTTTTCACAATATAACCACATGTTTTCATGATATAACTGATGTTTTCATGTTATAACAGATGTTTTTTTTCATGTTAAAACAGATGTTTTCGTGTTATAACTGATGTTTTCGTGTTGTAAAAAGAAACTTGAATAGAGTAGTGTTCACTAGGGTTGGGTATCGTTAAAATTTTTCCGATACCGGTGCCAAAACGATACTTTTAAAACGTTACCCGTTCCTAAACGGTGCCTGAACCGATACCTTCATTAAAATAAAGAGCAAACAATAACGTTAAAGAATGTCTTTTTTTTTTTTTATTGCTAAGGCAAAACCATTGAACAATATATTAACTCTTAAAGTAACACTGTTTAAATTAGAATTACAATTAAATACAAAACACTATTAAACATTACTAATAAATATTAAATTAACAATATCAACAAATAACAATTTAACAATAAATAAGTTACAGTACTACTACTAATAATAAATAACAGCAAACAAAGTAAGTGAAAACTACACTACTCTGCATATTCTACATCCACCTGTGCACACAATCAACAATTTTTCGATAAACACGATCAGAACCCGCTAAACACGATCAGAACCCGCTAAACACGATTAAAACCCGCTAAACACGATCAGAACCCGCTAAACACGATTAAAACCCGCTAAACACGATTAAAACCCGCTAAACACGATCAGAACCCGCTAAACACGATTAAAACCCGCTAACAACGTCATACACGATCAGAACCCGCTAAACGATAAACCCCTAAACACGATCCCCGCTAAAACGATCGAACCGCTAAACACGATCAAAACCCGCTAAACACGAACGCCTAAACACGATCAAAACCCGCTAACACATCAGAACCCGCTAAACACGATCAGAACCCGCTAACACGGCATCAAAACCCGCTAAACACATCAGAACCGCTAAACACGATCAGAACCCGCTAAACACGATCAGAACCCGCTAAACCATCAAACCCGCTAAACACGATCAGAACCCGCTAAACACGATCAGAACCCGCTAAACACATCAGACCCGCTAAACACGATCAAACCGCTAAACACGATCAAACCCGCTAAACACGATCAAACCCGCTAAACACGATCAGAACCGCTCAAAACCCGATCAGAACCGCGCTAACACGATCAGAAAACCGCTAAACACGATCAGGAACCCGCTAAACACGATTCAGAACCCGGCTAAACACGATCAGAACCCGCTAACAACGATCAAAACCCGCTGAACACGATCAGAACCCGCTAAACACGCATCAGAACCCGCATGGAAACACGATCAGAAACCCGGCTTAAACACGATCAAACCCGGCCTGAACATGATCAAGAAACCCGCTAAACACGATCTAGAACCCGCCTAAACACGATCAGAACCCGCTAAACACGATCAGAACCCGCTAAAACACGATCAAAACCCGCTAACACGATCAGAACCCGCTGAACACGATCAGAACCCGCTAAACACGATTCAAACCCGCTAAACACGATCAGAACCCGCATAAACACGATCAAAACCCGCTAAACACGATCAAAACCGCTAAACACGATCAGAACCCGGCTAAACACGATCAGACCCGCTAAAACCGATCAAGAACCCGCTAAACACGATCAAAAACCCGCTTAACACGATCAGAACCCGCTAAACACGATCAGAAACCGCTAAACACGATCAGAACCCGCTAAACACGATCAGAAACCCGCCTAAACACGATCAAGAACCCGCTAAACACGATCAAACCCGCTAAAACACGATCAGAACCCGCTAAACACGATCAGAACCCGCTAAACACGATCAGAACCCGCTAACACGACTCAGAACCCTCTAAACACGATCAGAACCCGCCTAAACACGATCAAACCTGCTAAACACGATCAGAACCCTCTAAACACGATCAGAACCCTCTAAACACGATCAAAACCCTCTAAACACGATCAGAACCCGCTAAACACGATGTAAACAAGCTTGAATCCTCAGTCTCCTCCTGCCACTCCTCCTACAACTCTTCCGTGCAACACCTTCTGGTTTACCGTAATACCCCTAATATGGTTAGAAAGCAGCTTCTCTGCTTTCAGAAACCATTGGAAGTTCTTCGATCGCACAAACGGTCTAGGAGTTACGGTAGTTTGAAAAAAGCGAGTAATGGGAGCGCCGGCGCTCCCTTTGGTCGTGGCACCGAATATGCGTTTTGATTCGGTACGGTAGGTACCGGTCGTACGGGAACCGGTGCCATAGTGGTACCGGGTTTCGGTACCCATCCCTAGTGTTCACATTATGTATAACGTGATAACTTGTATTGTTATACCGTGAAACGTTTCGCGCTCTAGCGTTAGTGTTGCAACGTGAACACTTTCAGACGTGTGTTTCAATGAAGTGGTCTCTGGTGTTTCAGTGAAGTGGTCTCTGGTGTTTCAGTGAAGTGGTCTCTGGTGTTTCAGTGAAGTGGTCTCTGTGTTTCAATGAAGTGGTCTCTGGTGTTTCAGTGAAGTGGTCTCTGCGTTTCAGTGAAGTGGTCTCTGGCGTTTCAGTGAAGTGGTCGCCGGTGTTTCAGTGAAGTGGTCGCTGGTGTTTCAGTGTTTTGTCTCGGTTGTTCAGATGAGGCCGCTGCTGATGAGAAGAAAGGCCGGCTGTACAAACCAAAGTCCCGCTTTGAGACAACGCCCCCGCCACCCCCACCACCGCCTCCGAGCCAGGCCAAGAGCTTCCTGCCCCTAGACACGCCCCCACAGTTCTTAGCCCTGGACAAGAGACACGTACGTATCCACGCCCACCGGCTCATTAGGGGCCCCACCCCTACCTGCTCATTAATGGCCCCACCCCTACCTGCTCATTAGTGGCCCCACCCCTACCTGCTCGTTAGTGGCCCCACCCCTAACTGCTCATTGGTGGCCTCACCCCCACCTGCTCATTAGTGGCCCCACCCCCACCTGCTCATTAGTGGCCCCACCCCCACCTGCTCATTAGTGACACCACCCCCACCTGCTCATTAGTGGCCCCACCCCCACCTGCTCATTAGGGGCCCCACCCCTACCTGCTCATTAGTAGCCCCACCCCTACCTGCTAATTAATGGCCCCACCCCTACCTGCTCATTAGTGGCCCCACCCCCACCTGCTCATTAGTGGGCCCCACCCTGTTTCTACCCTGGTCTGGTTTTGAGTGACAGCTGTGTGTCTGTTTCAGTCCCTGAAGAAAAGCAGCGACAAGGAGAAGAAGAAGAGCAACCTGGAGCTGTTTAAGGAGGAGCTCAAACAGTAAGGCTGGCTAGTTAGGGCTAGGTAGCAGCTAGTTAGTTCGCAGCTGGGATTTAGTTAGCAGCCGGGGGGTAGTTAGCAGCCGGGGGGTAGTTAGCAGCCGGGGGGTAGTTAGCAGCTGAGGGTTAGTTAGCAGCTGAGGGTTAGTTAGCAGCTGGGTTAGCAGTGGGAGTTAGTTAGCAGCTGGGGTTTAGTTAGCAGCTGGGTTAGCAGCGGGAGTTAGTTAGCAGCTGAGGGTTAGTTAGCAGCTGGGTTAGCAGCGGGAGTTAGTTAGCAGCTGAGGGTTAGTTAGCAGCTGGGTTAGCAGCGGGAGTTAGTTAGCAGCTGAGGGTTAGTTAGCAGCTCGGTTAGCAGCGGGAGTTAGTTAGCAGCTGAGGGTTAGTTAGCAGCTGGGTTAGCAGCGGGAGTTAGTTAGCAGCTGGGGTTTAGTTAGCATCTGGGTTAGCAGCTGGGGGTTAGTTAGCAGCTGGGGCTTAGTTAGCAGCTGAGGGTTAGTTAGCAGCTGGGTTAGCAGCAGGAGTTAGTTAGCAGCTGGGGTTAGTTAGCATCTGAGTTAGCAGCTGGGGGTTAGTTAGCAGCTGGGGGTTAGTTAGCAGCTGGGGCTTAGTTAGCAGCTGGGGCTTAGTTAGCAGCTGAGGGTTAGTTAGCAGCTGGGTTAGCAGCAGGAGTTAGTTAGCAGCTGGGGGTTAGTTAGCAGCTGGGGCTTAGTTAGCAGCTGGGGCTTAGTTAGCAGCTGGGGCTTAGTTAGCAGCTGGGGGTTAGTTAGCCGGTTAGCTGGTTGTAAGCATCTCTCTGTTGGACAGAATCCAGGAGGAGAGGGACGAGAGACACAAGCTGAAGGGCAGGGTCAGCCGCTTCGAGCCACTGGACGGACGCCGCTCCTGTAAGTACCACCACACCCTACCGCTACACCCTACTGCAGCTGCACCCTGACCACACACCCCCTCCTGTAGCCATGGCTGCTGAACACGCCCCCTCCTGTCGCCATGCCTGCTGAATACGCCCCCTCCTGTAGCCATGGCTGCTGAACACGCCCCCTAGCCGTGCTCAGAACGGCCCCTTACTCTGCTCTCTGCTTCTTTTAGCGGATGGTTCTTCCAGAAGAAACCGTCTGTCCAGTGGTAATTCTGAATATCTTCATCCTTCTAACATGCCCCTGCACTGTCCAATCACACGGCTTCAAGGCTTCTGCTCTCTGTCCTGTCTGTGCAGTTCTGGACGACTCAGCGCCCGGGTCACATGACGTTGGAGATCCGTCCACCACCAACCTGTACCTGGGCAACATCAACCCCCAGGCCAGTACTGCCACACATTCTGTAGATATAGATATGATGTAGATATACATCAACCCCCAGGCCAGTACTGCCACACATTCTGGAGATATAGATATGATGTAGATATACATCAACCCCCAGGCCAGTACTGCCACACATTCTGGAGATATAGATATGATGTAGATATACATCAACCCCCAGGCCAGTACTGCCACACATTCTGGAGATATAGATATGATGTAGATATACATCAACCCCCAGGCCTGGACTGCCACACATTCTGGAGATATAGATATGATGTAGATATACATCAACCCCCAGGCCAGTACTGCCACACATTCTGGAGATATAGATATGATGTAGATATACATCAACCCCCAGGCCAGTACTGCCACACATTCTGGAGATATAGATATGATGTAGATATACATCAACCCCCAGGCCAGTACTGCCACACATTCTGGAGATATAGATATGATGTAGATATACATCAACCCCCAGGCCTGGACTGCCACACATTCTGGAGATATAGATATGATGTAGATATACATCAACCCCCAGGCCTGGACTGCCACACATTCTGGAGATATAGATATAGATATAGATATGATGTAGATATACATCAACCCCCAGGCCTGTACTGCCACACATTCTGGAGATATAGATATAGATATGATGTAGATATACATCAACCCCCAGGCCTGTACTGCCACACATTCTGGAGATATAGATATGATGAAGATATACATCAACCCCCAGGCCTGGACTGCCACACATTCTGGAGATATAGATATAGATATGATGTAGATGTCGATGTATATAAACAAATGAAGCTCAAATGATACAACTTGGTTTGAGGAGATGCTGTGCTAACTGTTAGCTTGGCGGTTGTGCAGATGAATGAGGAGATGCTGTGCCAGGAGTTTGGGCGCTATGGGCCGCTAGCTAGCGTGAAGATCATGTGGCCGCGGACGGACGAGGAGCGAGCGCGGGAGAGGAACTGTGGCTTTGTGGCCTTCATGAACCGCAGGGATGCTGAGCGCGCCCTCAAGAACCTCAACGGTAAGTCTGTGGGGCACCACCTGCTGGACGCGGCAGGCTGGTTTACTGACTGCTGAGTCTGGTTTAAAGCAGGCTGATTTACTGACTGCTGAGTCTGGTTTAAAGCAGGCTGGTTTACTGACTGCTGAGTCTGGTTTAAAGCAGGCTGGTTTACTGACTGTTGAGTCTGGTTTAAACCAGGCTGGTTTCCTGACTGCTGAGTCTGGTTTAAACCAGGCTGGTTTACTGACCTGAACTGATCACCACCTGGTAGTGAGTTGGATCAGATGGCGCAGGAGGCTGCCATGTGTAGTGAGGGTGAACTGGGAACGTCTGGTGGAAGCCCCTGTCCGTAAGGTCTTTAACTCCCACCTCCGGAAGAACTTCTCGTGCATCCCGGGGGAGGTTGGGGACATGGAACCTGAGTGGGCCATGTTCAGAGCCTCCATTGTAGAGGCTGCAGCTCGGAGCTGTGGTCAAAAGGCTGTCGGTGCCTGTCATGGTGGCAACCCAAGAACCCGTTGGTGGACACCAGTGGTGAAGGAAGCCGTCAGGCTGAAGGAGGCCTTTCGTGCCTGGTTGGCCCAGGGGTCTCCTGAAGCAGCAGATGGGTACCGGGAGGCCAGAAGGACCTGAAGAAAAAACCTGGGTGTGGGAGGAGTTCAGGGAAGGCCATGGAGAAGGACTTTCGGTTGGCCTTAAGGAAGTTCTGGCATTCTTTGGGTAGTGACCAAAAGAATGAGATCGCGGATACAAGCGGCTGAAATGAGTTTCCTCCGCAGGGTGGCTGGGCTCAGCCTTAGAGATAGGGTGAGGAGCTCAGACATCCGGAGGGAGCTCGGAGTAGAGCCGCTGCTCCTCCGTGTCAAAAGGAGTCAGCTGAGGTGGTTCGGGCGTCTGATTAGGATGCCTCCCCTTAGAGCAGGGGTGGGCAATTATTTTGGCTCAAGGGCCACATTTGGTTTTCAAAGCTGACAGACGGGCCGGGCCATTAGTAGATGAGGATCACAGCGTCTAGCACCCCCCCCCCCCCCCCGGGAGTCACTGACTCGGTGCCGGTCGCGCGTCTCACGGTAGCGGTGTTGCTCCGAATTAACGGTCTGCATATTAGTGTCCTCTGATCTAGTGGAACCAATCAAGAAATCAATTGCAGGATGAAAAAAAACAGTGAAATGAATACTACAAATGTAAATGTATTATAGGACTGTTGTTAATGTAAATGTATTATAGGACTGTTGTTAATGTAAATGTATTATAGGACTGTTGTTAATATAAATGTATTATAGGACTGTTGTTAATGTAAATGTATTATAGGACTGTTGTTAATGTAAATGTATTATAGGACTGTTGTTAATATAAATGTATTATAGGACTGTTGTTAATATAAATGTATTATAGGACTGTTAATGTAAATGTATTATAGGACTGTTGTTAATGTAAATGTATTATAGGACTGTTGTTAATGTAAATGTATTATAGGACTGTTGTTAATGTAAATGTATTATAGGACTGTTGTTAATGTAAATGTATTATAGGACTGTTGTTAATGTAAATGTATTATAGGACTGTTGTTAATGTAAATGTATTATAGGACTGTTAATGTAAATGTATTATAGGACTGTTAATGTAAATGTATTATAGGACTGTTGTTAATGTAAATGTATTATAGGACTGTTAATGTAAATGTATTATAGGACTGTTGTTAATATAAATGTATTATAGGACTGTTGTTAATGTAAATGTATTATAGGACTGTTGTTAATGTAAATGTATTATAGGACTGTTAATGTAAATGTATTATAGGACTGTTGTTAATGTAAATGTATTATAGGACTGTTGTTAATGTAAATGTATTATAGGACTGTTGTTAATATAAATGTATTATAGGACTGTTAATGTAAATGTATTATAGGACTGTTGTTAATGTAAATGTATTATAGGACTGTTGTTAATGTAAATGTATTATAGGACTGTTGTTAATGTAAATGCCCGACGGGCCGGATTAAACAACGCAACGGGCCGTATGTGGCCCGCGGGCCGTAGTTTGCCCAGGTCTGCCTTAGAGGTTTTCCGGTCACGTCCAACTGGGAGGAGACCCCGGGGCAGACCCAGAACCACCCGCTGGAGGGATTATATATCTCGTCTGGCCTGGGAACGCCTCGGGACCCCCCAGGAGGAACTAGAGATCTAGTAGATAATGGATGGATGGTTTACTGACTGCTGTGTCCACAGGGAAGACCATCATGAACTTTGAGATGAAGTTGGGGTGGGGGAAGGGCGTGCCCATCCCGCCCCACCCGATCTACATCCCACCCTCCATGATGGAGCACACGCTGCCCCCGCCCCCCTCCGGCCTGCCCTTCAACGCCCAGCCCCGCGAGCGCCTCAAGAACCCGGCAGCCGCCCTGCTGGCCCCGCCCAAGAACAAGGAGGAGTTCGACAAGGTAACTAGCATGGCAGGCTAGCGCCCAGCATCACATGGCTGCTGCAAGTGCTGTTCAGTTAGCCTAGCACAGCCCTTGTTCTGTTAGCCTAGCGCAGCCCTTGTTCTGTTAGCCTAGCATAGCCTGTTCTGTTAGCCTAGCATAACCTGTTCTGTTAGCCTAGCATAGCCTTTGTTCTATTATCCTAGCGTAGCCTGTTCTGTTAGCCTAGCATAGCCCTTGTTCTATTATCCTAGCATAGCCTGTTCTGTTAGATTAGCATAGGCTCTCATATGTTGACGTAGCCATTAGCCTTGAGCCTGTCCCTTAGCGCCAGCGGCTAGTGAGTGCGCTAGGCTAGCTGTGTAGCGTAGCGCAGTTTGTGCAGCGCTCGGGGCCCCAGGAGAGTCAGGAGAGCCACAGCTGATACTTCAGTACTTTCGTGTTTAGTTGCACTTTTCAATGCATTTTGAATATTTATCACCTGTTGCCTTTTAACAATACTCACATATTGTATGTTTATTATCTGATGTGACTTCATATACAGACTCTGTCGCACGCCATAGTCAAAGTGGTTATCCCAACAGAAAGGTACACGTTTTTCTTTTTTTAATTGGTGTTAAAACTTAGAAAACAAAAACATCCCATTAAGAACCCCAGAGTTGGACCAATTGGACCCCGGCATGTTCGGGGGCGGGGCTAGTGTGGATGAGCAATGGTCCCTGATTGGTCAGCACTGACGAGTTGTAAAGCAGCCACCACTCACAGCACACATCACACTAGACGCCCTCCAGATGTTTCTAGACCTTCTCCAGATGTGGGGACCACTGTTCACGCACCCTGGCCACCCCCCCGACGCCCCCAAACCAAACTAGTCTCAGAACCTTGACCTTTGACATTGGCCTCGGTGGGCACCACTGCGGCAGCGAGGGACCCGCAAAGCATCATGGGACGGATTGGGAAAGTATACTGAGTTCCCCCTCCCCCCTCCCCCCACCATTGGTATGGTCCGATACAAGTACATGTGATCTGTGTTGTCCAATGAAACACCTTCGTTTTGCTGGCCACTTTAGGCTAACGCCAGCACACACACACACACACACACACACACACACACACACACACACACACACACACACACACACACACACACACACACACACACACTATAGAGCTGCACCTAGCTGTGTACTGCCACACACCTATTCTAGTAGAGCACAGCTCTGATCTGTGATTGGCTAGCACACCTGTCAGTCTGTAGTGTTGCCTGACCAGCTGGGGGTGCTGGACCTCTCAATGCGTTTGCTTTAACTGTGTTTTTCTTCTAGGAATTTGCTCTCTCTCATCCACCGAATGATCGAGTTTGTGGTGCGTGAGGGGCCCATGTTCGAAGCCATGATCATGAACAGGGAGATCAACAACCCCATGTACAGGTGAGTCTACCTGGCCCCGCCCCCCAGCCTGGATTATCTCCATCACTAGAGGAATGTTACACCTGCTGGCTTCACTGTGAAGTGCAACAATACTGACATTAATACGGACGTTTACTGGACATTTATCCACATTATGAAACTGTGCAGCTTTCACACCTCGATAGGTTAGCCGAGGAAGTATCCTCCAATATCCCCCCAACACGTCCATCTCTACTAATATCCCCCTAATATCCCCCCAACACGTCCATCTCTACTAATATCCCCCTAATATCCCCCCAACACGTCCATCTCTACTAATATCCCCCCAACACGTCCATCTCTACTAATATCCCCCCAACACGTCCATCTCTACTAATATCCCCCCAACACGTCCATCTCTACTAATATCCCCCCAACACGTCCATCTCTACTAATATCCCCCCAACACGTCCATCTCTACTAATATCCCCCCAACACGTCCATCTCTACTAATATCCCCCAACACGTCCATCTCTACTAATATCCCCCAACACGTCCATCTCTACTAATATCCCCCCAACACGTCCATCTCTACTAATATCCCCCCAACACGTCCATCTCTACTAATATCCCCCCAACACGTCCATCTCTACTAATATCCCCCCAACACGTCCATCTCTACTAATACAGAATAGAATAGAACTTTATTTATCCCGAAGGAAATTCTTGTGCCAGGTTACATAGCGATACAGTACAATAAAACAATATGGAAAACAACAGAATTATAAAAATAAAATAACAGATTTACAGTTAAAATATACTAATATGTAGGCAAGGTAAGATATTCCGACGGCGACAACAATTTGGCATGATTGAAGTATTATTGGACATGACATTAAGAATATTGCACATGATGATGAGAGGAGATGAGAGGTAGTGTTATAGATAGTATTTATAGACAACATGATAATAATAATAATAATAATATAGCACATGATGATGAGAGGAGATGAGAGGTAGTGTTATAGATAGTATTTATAGACAACATGATAATAATAATAATAATAATATAGCACATGATGATGAGAGGAGGTGAGAGGTAGTGTTATAGATAGTATTTATAGACAACATGATAATAATAATAATAATAATAATATAGCACATGATGATGAGAGGAGGTGAGAGGTAGTGTTATAGATAGTATTTATAGACAACATGATAATAATAATAATAATAATAATAATATAGCACATGATGATGAGAGGAGGTGAGAGGTAGTGTTATAGATAGTATTTATAGACAACATGATAATAATAATAATAATAATAATAATAATATAGCACATGATGATGAGAGGAGATGAGAGGTAGTGTTATAGATAGTATTTATAGACAACATGATAATAATAATAATAATAATAATAATATAGCACATGATGATGAGAGGAGGTGAGAGATAGTGTTATAGATAGTATTTATAGACAACATGATAATAATAATAATAATAATATAGCACATGATGATGAGAGGAGATGAGAGGTAGTGTTATAGATAGTATTTATAGACAACATGATAATAATAATAATAATAATAATAATATAGCACATGATGATGAGAGGAGGTGAGAGGTAGTGTTATAGATAGTATTTATAGACAACATGATAATAATAATAATAATAATAATAATAATATAGCACATGATGATGAGAGGAGGTGAGAGGTAGTGTTATAGATAGTATTTATAGACAACATGATAATAATAATAATAATAATATAGCACATGATGATGAGAGGAGGTGAGAGGTAGTGTTATAGATAGTATTTATAGACAACATGATAATAATAATAATAATAATAATAATATAGCACATGATGATGAGAGGAGGTGAGAGGTAGTGTTATAGATAGTATTTATAGACAACATGATAATAATAATAATAATAATAATAATAATATAGCACATGATGATGAGAGGAGATGAGAGGTAGTGTTATAGATAGTATTTATAGACAACATGATAATAATAATAATAATAATAATAATATAGCACATGATGATGAGAGGAGATGAGAGGTAGTGTTATAGATAGTATTTATAGACAACATGATAATAATAATAATAATATAGCACATGATGATGAGAGGAGGTGAGAGGTAGTGTTATAGATAGTATTTATAGACAACATGATAATAATAATAATAATAATATAGCACATGATGATGAGAGGAGGTGAGAGGTAGTGTTATAGATAGTATTTATAGACAACATGATAATAATAATAATAATAATAATAATAATATAGCACATGATGATGAGAGGAGATGAGAGGTAGTGTTATAGATAGTATTTATAGACAGCATGATAATAATAATAATAATAATAATAATAATATAACACATGATGATGAGAGGAGGTGAGAGGTAGTGTTATAGATAGTATTTATAGACAACATGATAATAATAATAATAATAATAATAATAATAATAATAATAATATAGCACATGATGATGAGAGGAGATGAGAGGTAGTGTTATAGATAGTATTTATAGACAACATGATGATAATAATAATAATAATAATAATAATAATATAGCACATGATGATGAGAGGAGATGAGAGGTAGTGTTATAGATAGTATTTATAGACAACATGATAATAATAATAATAATAATAATAATATAGCACATGATGATGAGAGGAGATGAGAGGTAGTGTTATAGATAGTATTTATAGACAACATGATAATAATAATAATAATATAGCACATGATGATGAGAGGAGGTGAGAGGTAGTGTTATAGATAGTATTTATAGACAACATGATAATAATAATAATAATAATAATAATAATAATATAGCACATGATGATGAGAGGAGGTGAGAGGTAGTGTTATAGATAGTATTTATAGACAACATGATAATAATAATAATATAATAATAATAATAATAATATAGCACATGATGATGAGAGGAGATGAGAGGTAGTGTTATAGATAGTATTTATAGCAACATGATAATAATAATAATAATAATAATAATATAGCCACATGATTGATGAAAGGATATGATGAGGTTAGTGTTATCAGATAGTATTTATAGACAACATGATAATAATAATAATAATATAGCACATGATGATGAGAGGAGGTGAGAGGTAGTGTTATAGATAGTATTTATAGACAACATGATAATAATAATAATAATATAGCACATGATGATGAGAGGAGATGAGAGAGGTAGTGTTATAGATAGTATTTATAGACAACATGATAATAATAATAATAATATAGCACATGATAGAGTAAAAACAGAGAAAGAGCTCGCTGAGCCATCTTGTTCGGCTGTACAAATAACTTATCTTACTAAATAAATAACAAGTAAAAATAGAAAAAAAAGGCAGCCGCCTGAGACAGCGCCGGAAGATACCGAGGATATCAGTCTTGGTAATATCCCCCTAATAACTCCCTAACTCGTCCATCTCTAATGTCTCCCTCACACGTCCATCTCTAATGTCTCCCTCACACGTCCATCTCTAATGTCTCCCTCACACGTCCATCTCTAATGTCTCCCTCACACGTCCATCTCTAATGTCTCCCTCACACGTCCATCTCTAATGTCTCCCTCACACGTCCATCTCTAATGTCTCCCTCACACGTCCATCTCTAATGTCTCCCTCACACGTCCATCTCTAATGTCTCCCTCACACGTCCATCTCTAATGTCTCCCTCACACGTCCATCTCTAATGTCTCCCTCACACGTCCATCTCTAATGTCTCCCTCACACGTCCATCTGTCTCTTGTCTCTCTCAGGTTCCTGTTTGAGAACCAGAGCCCAGCCCACGTATACTATCGCTGGAAGCTCTACACAATACTGCAGGTGGGTGGAGTGGTTAGTGTTACTGGTTGGTGTTACTGGGTAGTGTAGCTGGTTAACGGTACTGGTTAGTGTAACTTGTTACTGGTTTGGGTAGCTGGTTAGTATAGCTGTTTAGTGTAACTCGTTCATGTTTCTGGGTGGTGTAGCTGGTTAGTGTGGCTGGTTTCTGGGTAGTGTAACTGGTTAGTGTTACTGGTTACTGGTTCATGTAACTGGTTAGTGTTACTGGTTACTGGGTAACGTAACTTTTAGTGTTACTGGTTCGTGTAGCTGGTTGGTGTTGACCATGTGACCCTGTGTCCTCTCCAGGGGGAAGCCCCAGCCAAGTGGAGGACTGAGGACTTCCGGATGTTTAAGAGCGGTTCTCTGTGGCGCCCGCCGCCCCTCAACCCGTACCTCCACGGGCCGTACGACGAGGCGGACGACCCCGAGGATGAAGACGACGCCAGCAAGAAGGGCTCCCTCAAGGAGGAGTAAGTCCTGGTTAAGCTGCTAACTAGTACAACATGATCTAACCAGACCTACTGAGACAGCAGTGGTCTTCTAGGGAGACCTACTGAGAGTGATCTAGACACCGCCCTGCCCTGAAGCACCTGCTCTGTGTGACAATCTGGCAACCCTAACAAGGACCGAAGGGTTGGGTGTAATGAGTCGTCTGGCAACGTGTCTCCCCTCCAGAGAGAGAGACAAGCTGGAGGAGACGCTGAGGGCTCTCACCCCCAGGAAGGGAGATGTCGCCGAGGCCATGTTGTTCTGCCTCACCCGGGCCGACGCTGCAGAGGAGATCGTAGAGTGCATCACAGAGTCCCTGTCCATCCTCAAGACCCCCCTGCCCAAGAAGGTACACCACCTCCTCCTCCACCCCTCACCACCACCTCCATCTCCCTCCCCCTCCTCCACTCCTCACCACCGCCTCCCTCCTCCTCCTCCTCCACCCCTCACCTCCTCCTCCTCCTCCTCCTCCACCCCTCACCTCCTCCTCCTCCTCCTCCTTCCTCCTCCACCACCCCTCACCACCGCCTCCACCTCCCTCCTCTTCCTCCTCCTCCACCCCTCACCTCCTCCTCCTCCTCCACCCCTCACTACCACCCCTCACCTCCACCTCCCTCCTCCTCCAACCCTCACCACCGCCTCCACTTCCCTCCTCCTCCCCACCCTTACCACCACCTCCCTCCTTCTTCTCCTCCACCCTCCACCTCCCTCCACCCCTCACCACCACCTCCCTCCTTCTCCTCCTCCACCCCTCACCTCCCTCCACCACCTCCTCCACCTCTCACCACCACCTCCCTCCTCCTCCACCCACTCCTGTGTGTTCCTGTGCTGCAGATTGCCCGTCTCTACCTGGTCTCTGATGTTCTCTACAACTCCTCTGCCAAAGTGTCCAACGCCTCCTACTACAGGAAGTTGTAAGTCCACTTCCTGCTCCACATGTTGCCTGTTCCTCTGTAACCATGTGTTAACCCGCCTCCTGTGTTAACCCCCTCCTCCTCCTCCTGCTGTCTCCAGCTTCGAGAGCAAAGCTGTGTCAGGTCTTCTCCGACCTCACGCCACCTACAAGAGCATCCAAGGCCACCTGCAGTCTGAGAACTTCAAGGTTTCTCCTTCACTCTTTTTTCCTTACAGCCTTAGACGTCTTCTAGCCAGAGGCCTGGCTGTAGGGTTTGATACCAGTAAACCTGGTACCTGGTGGTGTAGCCAGAGGCCCGGCTGTAGGGTTGATACCAGTAACCTTGGTACCTGGTGCTGTAGCCAGAGGGCCCGGCTGTAGGGTTGATACCAGTAAACCTCGTAACCTGGTGCTGTAGCCAAGAGGCCCGGCTGTAGGGTTGATACCAGTAACCTGGTACCTGGTGGTGTAGCCAGAGGCCCGGCTGTAGGGTTGATACCAGTAACCTGGTACCTGGTGGTGTAGCCAGAGGCCCGGCTGTAGGGTTGATGCCAGTAACCTGGTACCTGGTGGTGTTGATACCAGTAACCTGGTACGTGGTGCTGATGGTGTTAAGACTGGTGTGTGTGTCTCGTTGCAGCAACGTGTGATGGCGTGCTTCCGGGCCTGGGAGGACTGGGCGGTCTACCCGGACCCCTTCCTCATCAAGCTGCAGAACATCTTCCTGGGCCTCGTCAACCTGGCTGTGGAGAAGGAACCCACCAGCCCTTCTGTAGAGGTCAGTAGCTCCTCCACCAGCCCTTCTGTAGAGGTCAGTAGCTCCTCCATCAGCCCTTCTGTAGAGGTCAGTAGCTCCTCCACCAGGCCTTCTGTAGAGGTCAGTAGCTCCTCCATCAGCCCTTCTGTAGAGGTCAGTAGCTCCTCCACCAGCCCTTCTGTAGAGGTCAGTAGCTCCACCACCAGGCCTTCTGTAGCGGTCAGTAGCTCCTCCATCAGCCCTTCTGTAGAGGTCAGTAGCTCCACCACCAGGCCTTCTGTAGAGGTCAGTAGCTCCACCACCAGGCCTTCTGTAGAGGTCAGTAGCTCCTCCATCAGCCCTTCTGTAGAGGTCAGTAGCTCCACCACCAGGCCTTCTGTAGAGGTCAGTAGCTCCTCCATCAGCCCTTCTGTAGAGGTCAGTAGCTCCTCCATCAGCCCTTCTGTAAAGGTCAGTAGCTCCACCACCAGGCCTTCTGTAGAGGTCAGTAGCTCCTCCATCAGCCCTTCTGTAAAGGTCAGTAGCTCCTCCATCAGCCGATGTCATATTGATCACACTTATGATGTTATACTGATCACACTATGATCATCTGTCCTCTTGGGCATGTCCCCAGCCGGAGGTGGTGGAGGATGTGGACGGAGCTCCCATCACAGAGGTGGAGGTGGGTTCTCCCGTGGAGGACGTGGACGGCGTCCCCATCGACGGGGTCGTGCTGGACGGAGCCCCGCTGGACGACCTGGATGGAGTTCCCATCAAACACCTGGAGGAGGACCTGGACGGTGTGCCCTGTGAGTGGGGCGGGGCTTAGCGAGCTGAGAGGGGTGGGGTTCGATGTGCAATATGGTGCTGAGTGTCTAGTGAGTAACCCCTCCCCCCCCCTCCTGTGTTCCAGTGGACCAGTCCAAGGAGGGGACCTTCAAGGTGGCGCCTTCCAAGTGGGAGGCTGTAGATGAGGCTGAGCTGGAGTCCCAGGGTACACACACACTCTCACACACTCTCACACACTCTCACACACACTCTCACACACACACACACACACACACACACACACACACACACACACAGTAGCAGGCTCTCTGATTGGCTGTGTTGTCTCTGCAGCCGTCACCACCTCCAAGTGGGAGGTTTTTGAGACATCAGAAGAACCCAGATGGTGAGTAGCTGACATGGAGACTCCTGCTGTCTGTACTTCTGGTGTCTGTCCTGCTGTACTGGTGTCTGTCCTGCTGTCTGTCCTGCTGTACTTCTGGTGTCTGTACTGGTATCCTGCTGTCTGTCCTGCTGTCTGTACTTCTGGTGTCTGCTGGTGTCTGTCCTGGTCTCATGCTGTGTGTCCTGCTGTGTGTGCTGGTGTCTGTGCTGGTCTCATGCTGTGTGTCCTGCTGTCTGTGCTGGTCTCATGCTGTGTCTGCTGGTGTCTGTCCTGCTGTGTGTGCTGGTCTCATGCTGTGTGTGCTGGTGTCTGTGCTGGTCTCATGCTGTGTGTGCTGGTGTCTGTGCTGGTCTCATGCTGTGTGTGCTGGTGTCTGTACTGGTGTCTGTGCTGGTCTCATGCTGTGTTGTTGTCGTCTGAAGTGATGAAGATGATAGTGATGAAGAGCAGAGCCCCTCCTCCGAGCCGGCCGGTTCATCCAATCGGCTGCGAGACGACGGAGACGCCAAGAGCAAGCAGGCGGAGATGAACGAGGAGAAGAGAAGCAAACTCCGCGAGATCGAGGTACTTCCTGTCCCCGCCACAATAAAAGTACAGATGTAGAGTGTGTAGAGACGGTCAGTGTGTTGAGACAATGAGTCCTCCCCCCCCCAGGTGAAGGTCATGAAGTTCCAGGATGAGCTGGAGTCCGGGAAGCGACCGAAGAAGTCCGGCCAGAGCCTCCAGGACCAGGTGGAGCACTACAGGGACAAGCTGCTGCAGAAGGTACTCTTACTGTGAAACTCTGCTGCAGAAGGTAGTCTTACTGTGAAACTCTGCCTGCAGGGGCGGGGCTCTTACTGTGAAAGTCATGCTTGATTGAAGGTGGCGGCCATGTTGTTTCAGGAGAAGGAGAAGGAGAAGGCAGAGCGGGAGAAGGAGAAGGCGGAGTCTCGTCTCAAGGAGTTAAAAAAGGAGAAAGACAAGGAGGACACGCCCACCAGGAAGGACCGGTACGTCATGTGACCATCATTGTGTGGTTAGCTCCTCCCCCTCCAGCAGGTGTGTGAGCCGTGTGTTTCTGTGGTTGCTAGGAAACGGCGCCACAGTGGCTCGCTGAGCCCGGTACGCAGCGGCAGCCGGCGAGGCCGCTCCCCCTCCCCCCGCTCTGAGAGGTCCTACTCCAAAGACACGCCCACCTCCTACTCCAAGGACACACCCACCTCCTCCTACTCTAAAGACACACCCTCCTCTTCCTCTAAAGACACGCCCTCCTCCTCCCGATCGACGCACAAGGACTCCCCGCGCGCCGCCGCTAAGAAGAGCTCTAAGAGGTGAGCTACGCTAGGCTAACTAGCATCCTGCTACATTATATTAGCTATGCTAACTAGCGTCCTGCTATATGATGAGCTAGGCTAACTAGCATCCTGCTACATTGTTAGCTCCAAGAGGTGAGCTACGCTAGGATAACTAGCATCCTGCTACATTATGTTAGCTCCAAGAGGTGAGCTATGCTAGGCTAACTAGCATCCTGCTACACTCTTAGCTCCAAGAGGTGAGCTACGCTAGGCTAACTAGCATCCTGCTACATTATGTTAGCTCCAAGAGGTGAGCTACGCTAGGCTAACTAGCGTCCTGCTACTCCTCAGGTCTCCCTCGGCCCCCCGCACCCCCAAGCGTTCACGCCGCTCCCGGTCCCGGAGCCCCAAGAAGTCCAGTAAGAAGTCCAGGTCCAGGTCCCGGTCCCCTCACCGCTCCCACAAGAAGTCTAAGAAGTCCAAGCACTGACCTTTGACCTGTTTTATATGTAAGATACTGAGCATGTGCTCGCTCTGTAGTCCCTCTTTCTTTTTGTAGTCCATTAAAAATGTTCCTAATACACCGTCTGGTTCTCTGATATGTAATCAATACACCGTCTGGTTCTCTGATATGTAATCAATACACCATCTGGTTCTCTGATACGTAATCAATACAGTCTGGTTCTAATACACCTTTAATCAATACACCGTCTGGTTCTCTGATATGTAATCAATACACCGTCTGGTTCTCTGATATGTAATCAATACACCGTCTGGTTCTCTGATACGTAATCAATACACCGTCTGGTTCTAATACACCTTTAATCAATACACCGTCTGGTTCTCTGATATGTAATCAATACACCGTCTGGTTCAAATACACCTTTAATCAATACACCGTCTGGTTCTCTGAT
>PIJE02001025.1:57838-89170 GCA_002895965.2 Coryphaenoides rupestris | reverse complement strand
TATGTAATCAATACACCGTGCTGAAATACACTAATCAATACACCGTCTGGTTCTCTGATATGTAATCAATACACCGTCTGGTTCAAATACACCTTTAATCAATACACCGTCTGGTTCTCTGATATGTAATCAATACACCGTCTGGTTCTCTGATACAATACACCGTCTGGTTCTCTGATATGTAATCAATACACCGTCTGGTTCTCTGATACGTAATCAATACAGTCTGGTTCTAATACACCTTTAATCAATACACCGTCTGGTTCTCTGATATGTAATCAATACACCGTCTGGTTCAAATACACCTTTAATCAATACACCGTCTGGTTCTCTGATATGTAATCAATACACCGTCTGGTTCTCTGATATGTAATCAATACACCGTCTGGTTCTCTGATACGTAATCAATACACCGTCTGGTTCTCTGATACGTAATCAATACACCGTCTGGTTCTCTGATATGTAATCAATACACCGTCTGGTTCAAATACACCTTTAATCAATACACCGTCTGGTTCTCTGATACGTAATCAATACACCGTCTGGTTCTCTGATATGTAATCAATACACCGTCTGGTTCTCTGATACGTAATCAATACACCGGTTACACACACTGAGGTCAGAGCCAGGCCTTGGTCCGGGTCCAGCTCAGAGTCTGGCTCGGGTCCCCAGCTGCTCCCGGAGCTCCTGCTGGGCGATGGAGGAGAGGTGGACCTCGTCTGGTCCGTCGGCGATACGCAGAGTCCTCGCGTACATGTACCTGTCAGGACATAATATACTGCATGATGTAGTACTACCTGTCAGGACATAATATACTGCATGATGTAGTACTACCTGTCAGGACATAATATACTGCATTATAATATACTGCATGATGTAGTACTACCTGTCAGGACATAATATACTGCATGATGTAGTACTACCTGTCAGGACATAATATACTGCATGATGTAGTACTACCTGTCAGGACATAATATACTGCATGATGTAGTACTACCTGTCAGGACATAATATACTGCATGATGTAGTACTACCTGTCAGGACATAATATACTGCATGATGTAGTACTTACCTGTCAGGACATAATATACTGGCATTATAATATACTGCATGATGTAGTACTACCTGTCAGGACATAATACTCGCATGATGTAGTACTACCATGTCAGGACATAATTACTGCATGATGTAGTACTACCTGTCAGGACATAATATACTGCATGATGTAGTACTACCTGTCAGGACATAATATACTGCATGATGTAGTACTACCTGTCAGGACATAATATACTGCATGATGTAGTACTACCTGTCAGGACATAATATACTGCATGATGTAGTACTACCTGTCAGGACATAATATACTGCATGATGTAGTACTACCTGTCAGGACATAATATACTGCATTATAATATACTGCATGATGTAGTACTACCTGTCAGGACATAATATACTGCATGATGTAGTACTACCTGTCAGGACATAATATACTGCATGATGTAGTACTACCTGTCAGGACATAATATACTGCATGATGTAGTACTACCTGTCAGGACATAATATACTGCATGATGTAGTACTACCTGTCAGGACATAATATACTGCATGATGTAGTACTACCTGTCAGGACATAATATACTGCATTATACTATACTGCATGATGTAGTACTACCTGTCAGGACATAATATACTGCATTATAATATACTGCATGATGTAGTACTACCTGTCAGGACATAATATACTGCATGATGTAGTACTACCTGTCAGGACATAATATACTGCATTATAATATACTGCATGATGTAGTACTACCTGTCAGGACATAATATACTGCATGATGTAGTACTACCTGTCAGGACATAATATACTGCATGATGTAGTACTACCTGTCAGGACATAATATACTGCATGATGTAGTACTACCTGTCAGGACATAATATACTGCATGATGTAGTACTACCTGTCAGGACATAATATACTGCATGATGTAGTACTACCTGTCAGGACATAATATACTGCATTATAATATACTGCATGATGTAGTACTACCTGTCAGGACATAATATACTGCATTATACTATACTGCATGATGTAGTACTACCTGTCAGGACATAATATACTGCATTATAATATACTGCATGATGTAGTACTACCTGTCAGGACATAATATACTGCATGATGTAGTACTACCTGTCAGGACATAATATACTGCATTATAATATACTGCATGATGTAGTACTACCTGTCAGGACATAATATACTGCATGATGTAGTACTACCTGTCAGGACATAATATACTGCATGATGTAGTACTACCTGTCAGGACATAATATACTGCATGATGTAGTACTACCTGTCAGGACATAATATACTGCATTATAATATACTGCATGATGTAGTACTACCTGTCAGGACATAATATACTGCATGATGTAGTACTACCTGTCAGGACATAATATACTGCATTATAATATACTGCATGATGTAGTACTACCTGTCAGGACATAATATACTGCATGATGTAGTACTACCTGTCAGGACATAATATACTGCATGATGTAGTACTACCTGTCAGGACATAATATACTGCATTATACTACCTGTCAGGACATAATATACTGCATGATGTAGTACTACCTGTCAGGACATAATATACTGCATGATGTAGTACTACCTGTCAGGACATAATATACTGCATTATACTACCTGTCAGGACATAATATACTGCATGATGTAGTACTACCTGTCAGGATATATAATATACTCGTTATACTCGTTATATTCCATATTTGTATGTTCAGATCTCAGATGTTTGTAAATGAAGGCGTCTCACATCTGGGCGAGGGGGAAGTCTCCAGACACCCCGGCTCCCCCGTGCACCTGAATGGTACAGTCCACCACCTGACAAACCATCCTGGCTGCGGACACTTTTATCATGGAGATCTGAAGAGAGAGAGACAGGTAGGGGAGAGAGAGAGAGACAGGTAGGACACAGACAGAGGCACAGGCTAGGACAACAGACAGAGAGAGAGGACAGGTAGGACACACATCAGATGAGAGAGGACAGGTAGGACACAGACAGAGAGACAGGGTAGGGACACAGACAGGGTAGGATACCAGACCGAGAGACGGAGCAGAGACAGGTAGGATACAGCACAGGAGGACCAGGGTAGGACAACAGACAGACAGGTAGGACACAGACAGAGAGACAGGTAGGGAGAGAGAGAGACAGGATACAAGACAGAAGAGACAAGGTAGAGAGAGAGAAGAGACAGGTAGGAGAGAGAGAGCAGTAGGACAACGGGAGAGAGAGACAGGTAGGACACAGAGAGTACAGGAGAGAGAGAGAGGTAGAAGAGAGAGAGAGATAGGACACAGACAGAGAGAGAGACAGGTAGGATACAGAGAGAGAGAGACAGGTAGGACACAGAGAGAGAGAGAGAGAGATAGGTAGGACACAGACAGAGAGAGAGATAGGTAGGACACAGACAGAGAGAGAGAGACAGGTAGGATACAGACAGGGAGAGAGACAGGTAGTAACCATACTACATAATATGCAGGTTCACCTGGTCTACCTGTCCCCTGGGGGTCCAGTAGGGTGTCCTACCTGTCTCCTGGGGGTCCAGTAGGGTGTCCTACCTGTCCCCTGGGGGTCCAGTAGGGTGTCCTACCTGTCTCCTGGGGGTCCAGTAGGGTGTCCTACCTGTCTCCTGGGGGTCCAGTAGGGTGTCCTACCTGTTTGCGTGCAGCGTGGTTTCCTACGGTGTCCAGGGCGTGAGCAGCACTCAGCGTCAGCAGACGACTCTGATCAATCAGCAGCCGCATCTCAGCCACCTGGTGGCTCACAGCCTCCTGGAGACATGACATCACATGACATCACCTCATGACATCACCTCATGACATCACATCACATGACATCACCTCATGACATCACATGACATCATCACATCACATGACATCACCTCATGACACCACCTCATGACATCACATGACATCATCACATGACATCACCTCATGGCACCACATGACAACATCACATGACATCACCTCATGACATCACCTCATGACATCATCACATCACATCACCTCATGACATCACCTCATGACCACATGACATCACCTCATGACATCACGACATCACCTCATGACCACATGACATCACCTCACGACATCACATGACATCACCTCATGACATCACCTCACCTCATGACATCACCTCATGACCACATGACATCACCTCATGACATCACATGACATCACCTCACGACATCACCTCATGACATCACCTCATGACCACATGACATCACCTCATGACCACATGACATCACCTCACGACATCACATCACATGACATCACCTCATGACATCACCTCATGACATCACATCACCTCATGACCACATGACATCACCTCATGACATCACATGACATCCAGAAGCTGACCCCCCCCCACCCGTGTTGCCGTGGTAACGTACGTGTTGGTAGAGCGTCTTCCCGAAGGCGTGACGTCCGGCGGCGCGGAGGCAGAGCAGCTCCAGCGACCGCTCGGCCACGCCCACAGCACGCATGCAGTGATGCAGCCGCCCCGGACCCAGCCGGCCCTGAGCCACCTCGAAGCCCCGCCCCTCACCTGCACACACACATGACAACTCATTACACACACACACACACACACACACACACACACACACACACATGACAACTCATTACACACACACACACACCACACACATGACAACTCATTACACACACACAACAAACACACACACACACACACACAAACACACATTACAATTCATTACAAACACACACACGACAACTCATTACACACACACACATGACAACTCATTACACACACACACACACACACACACACGACAACTCATTACACACACACACACACACACACGACAACTCATTACACAACACACACACACAAACACACATTACAACTCATTACACACACACACGACAACTCATTACACACACACACACACATTACAACTCATTACACACACACACACACACATTACAACTCATTACACACACACACACACACACACCCAGGATGATGCTGTCCAGAGGAACTCTCACGTTGTCAAACTGAATCTCAAAATGGCCGCCATGGATGGCGTCTGGAGAGACAGGAGGGCAGTGATGACATAACGGCTCTACAACATACTGCAGAGCAGACAGGGTGAGTGTATTGTAGAGTTACGGTACCGTCCTGTCCGAACACCGTGAGGGGTCTGACCAGCCGGACCCCCGGGGCCCCCAGGGGGACCAGAACCATGCTGTGCTGCTGGTGCCTGCGCGCACACACACACACACACACACACACACACACACACACACACACACACACACACACACAGTGGGTGGGGGGGAGGAGGGTGGGGGGGAGGAGGGTGAGGGTTGGGGGGTAACTGACCTGGGGCCTGTGGAGCTGTTTCTGCACATGACGATGGCCACCCGACACCGAGGGTTCCCTGCACCTAGCAACCAGAACACACACACGTCCTCACCCTAGCAACCACACATCCACACCCCGAGCAACCCCACCCCTAGTTACCCCACCCCTAGTAACCCCACCTCTAGTAACCCCACCCCTAGTTACCCCACCCCTAGTAACCCCACCTCCAGTAACCCCACCTCTAGTAACCCCACCCCTAGTTACCCCACCCCTAGTAACCCCACCCCTAATAACCCCACCTCTAGTAACCCCACCCCTAGTAACCCCACCTCTAGTAACCCCGCCTCTAGTAACCCCACCTCTAGTAACCCCACCTCTAGTAACCCCACCCCTAGTAACCCCACCTCTAGTAAACCCACCTCTAGTAACCCCCCCTAGTAAACCCATCTCTAGTAACTCCACCCCTAGTAACCCCACCCCTAGTAACCCCACCCTAGTAACCCCACCCATAGTAACCCCACCTCTAGTAACCCCAGAGGCAGTGAGCAGTGTGTGAGTACATGGTGTGTTTATGAGGGGCCACTAGGGGTCAGTGTGTGAGTACATGGTGTGTTTATGAGGGGCCACTAGGGGTCAGTGTGTGAGTACATGGTGTGTTATGAGGGCACTAGGTCAGTGTGTGAGTACATGGTGTGTTTATGAGGGGCCACTAGGGTCAGTGTGTGAGTACATTGTGTTTATGAGAGGCACTAGGGGTCAGTGTGTGAGTACATGGTGTGTTTATGAGGGGCCACTAGGGGTCAGTGTGTGAGTACATGGTGTGTTTATGAGGGGCCACTAGGGGTCAGTGTGTGAGTACATGGTGTGTTTATGAGGGGCCACTAGGGGTCAGTGTGTGAGTACATGGTGTGTTTATGAGGGGCCACTAGGGGTCAAACAGGAAGTGAATTCCATCAACACTGAGGGGTGTGACAACAAGACACGCCCCCACACATACCAACACCCTGCTGAGAGAGAGAGAGAGACAGGGAGAGAGAGAGACAGGGAGAGAGGGAGAGAGAGAGAGAGAGGGAGAGAGAGAGACAGGGAGAGAGAGGAATGTGCAAACACAGCAAGATTTGTGAGCTGTGTGACAGGAGGAGATCCAACGGAACACAACCTCCATAAAGACAATCACCTGTCAATGCCACTTTATTATCATCATTATTTTAATTTGTATTTTTGTATTATTATTATATACTGTATATATATTTTATATATATATATCTTTTTATAAAAAAAATTGGTAAAAACATTTATATTTAATTTCTTCTAATTTCTTTTTTCCTTTTTATTGTATCTTATTTTTGTATTTTTTATATATTTTTTACTTTTACTGTATATATTTAGTTCTTTATAATATACTTTTTATTTACCACTCGCTTTAGCAACGTAAATGTACGTTTCCCATGATAATAAAGATCTTTACATTGAATAGAAAAAATTCGAGAGAGAGAGACGGGGAGGGAGACAGAGAGAGAGAGAGGGAGAGAGAGACGGGGAGGGAGACAGAGAGAGAGACAGAGGGAGAGAGAGACGGGGAGGGAGACAGAGAGAGAGAGAGACGGGGAGGGAGACAGAAGAGAGAGAGAGAGGGAGAGAGAGACGGGGAGGGAGACAGAGAGAGAGAGAGAGGGAGAGAGAGACGGGGAGGGAGACAGAGAGAGAGAGAGAGAGGGAGAGAGAGACGGGGAGGGAGAGAGAGCGAGACGGGGAGGGAGAGAGAGAGAGACGGGGAGGGAGAGCGACAGGTTTATGGAAACCATAACATGTCAATGATAAGAGATGTGAGTTCAGAGTTCATTGTGTTGTTGTGATGCAGGTCAACAGTACAACCAGGGGTTACCATGGAAACACGTGTATGTTAACATGTCGCGTGTAGTTCAGAGTGCTCAGGCATCACATTAGCAGCCCGACACACACACACACACACACACACACACACACACACACACACACACACACACACACACACACACACACACACACACACACACACACACACGCTCTGACATGGAAGTACACACAAGTACACAACTCAACTACACAAGAACAAACTAGTGAGCCAGAAGTGAACCAGAACTACAAACCCCAGGACCACAGCTTCTGGCCACGCCCTGAATTCTAAACACTCAAGTCTCTCTCTCTCTCACACACACACCCTGCCTGAGAGTGTGTGAGAGTGTGTGAGTGTGTGTGTGTGTGTGTGAGTGTGTGTGTGTGAGAGTGTGTGTGTGAGAGTGTGTGTGAGAGTGTGTGGGTGTGTGTGTGAGTGTGTGTGTGTGTGTGTGTAGACCGAAGTGTCGTGTGTGTGTGAGAGTGTGTGTGAGAGAGTGTGTGTGTGAGAGTGTGTGTGTGAGAGTGTGTGTGAGAGTGTGTGTGTGTGAGAGTGTGTGTTGGAGAGTGTGTGTGTGAGAGTGTGTGGTTGTGAGAGTGTGTGTGTGAGGGGTGTTCCCTGGAATACATGACTCACATCAGACCTCAGATCACATCCCATAATATCACACCGCTGCACACGCAGGTAAGACTGAGCCTTCCCCCGGCTTCTCTTGTTTAGGTCTGTAGAGTCTACTGTAGACTCTACTGTAGACTCTACTGTAGAGACTAGTGTAGAGCCTACAGTAGACTACTGTAGGCTCTACACTATAAACTCTACACTGTAGGCTTTACACTAGTCTCTACTGTCTGCTCTACACTGTAGGCTCTACACTAGTCTCTACTGTCTGCTCTACACTGTAGGCTTTACACTAGTCTCTACTGTCTGCTCTACACTGTAAGCTCTACACTAGGCTCTACACTGTAGGCTTTACACTAGTCTACTGTCTGCTCTACACTGTAAGCTCTACACTAGGCTCTACTGTCTGATCTACACTGTAGGCTTTACACTAGTCTCTACTGTCTGCTCTACACTGTAAGCTCTACACTAGGCTCTACTGTCTGCTCTACACTGTAGGCTTTACACTAGTCTCTACTGTCTGCTCTACACTAGGCTCTACTGTCTGCTCTACACTGTAGGCTTTACACTAGTCTCTACTGTCTGCTCTACACTGTAAGCTCTGCACTAGGCTCTACTGTCTGATCTACACTGTAGGCTTTACACTAGTCTCTACTGTCTGCTCTACACTGTAGGCTTTACACTAGTCTCTACTGTCTGCTCTACACTGTAAGCTTTACACTAGTCTCTACTGTCTGCTCTACACTAGGCTCTACTGTCTGATCTACACTGTAGGCTTTACACTAGTCTCTACTGTCTGCTCTACACTGTAAGCTCTACACTAGGCTCTACTGTCTGCTCTACACTGTAAGCTCTACACTAGTCTCTACTGTCTGCTCTACACTGTAGGCTTTACACTAGTCTCTACTGTCTGCTCTACACTGTAGGCTTTACACTAAGCTCTACTGTCTGCTCTACACTGTAGGCTTTACACTAGTCTCTACTGTCTGCTCTACACTGTAGGCTTTACACTAGTCTCTACTGTCTGCTCTACACTGTAGGCTCTACACTAGTCTCTACTGTCTGCTCTACACTGTAGGCTTTACACTAGTCTCTACTGTCTGCTCTACACTGTAGGCTCTACACTAGTCTCTACTGTCTGCTCTACACTGTAGGCTTTACACTAGTCTCTACTGTCTGCTCTACACTGTAAGCTCTACACTAGGCTCTACTGTCTGCTCTACACTGTAAGCTCTACACTAGGCTCTACTGTATGCTCTACACTGTAAGCTCTACACTGTAGGCTGTACACTGTAGGCTCTACTGCACGCTCTACACTGTGAGCTCTACACTGTAGACTCTACTGTATGCTCTACATTGTAGGCTCTACCCCCCAGAGCCCAGCAGGATGGAGGAGTACGACCAGGACTACCAGGACGCCCAGGACCTCAACGTCAGCTACCAGTACGACTACAACTACGAGCACCATGGTGTCTGCGACAAGGAGTCCGTCCGATACTTCGCCGGCGTGTTCCTGCCGCTGGTCTACGGCTTAACGCTGGTTCTGGGCCTGGCGGGGAACGCCCTGGTGGTGCTGGTCTACAGCGGGAGGGGCGGGGCTCGCCTGCGCACGCTGACCGATGTCTGCCTCCTCCACCTGGCGGTTGCCGACCTCCTGCTGCTGCTCACGCTGCCGCTGTGGGCGGCGGCCGCGGCGGCGCAGGGCTGGTACCTGGGGGAGGGGCTCTGCAAGCTGAGCTCCTTCCTGTACACCTGCACCTTCAGCTGCGGCATGTTCCTGCTGGCCTGCATCAGCCTGGACCGCTACCTGGCCGTGTCCGGGCGCACAGCGGGCCGGAGGTGCGTGGGCCGGCGCGGGGCCTGGGCGCTGGTGGGCGTGGGGGTGTGGGGGTCAGGGTGCCTGCTGGGCCTCCCCGACCTCCTGTTCTCCCAGGTCAGGCAGAGCTCCCACGGGCCCACCTGCGTCACGGCGCTGCCCGCCGGCACGGCCCGGCCCGTCAAGGCCTGCCTGGCGCTGCTGGAGGTGGGGCTCTGCTTCCTGCTGCCGCTGGGTGTCATGGCGTTCTGCTACACCTGCGTGTGGCGTGCGCTGAGGGGCGCCGCGGGCGTCCGGAGAGACAGGAAGTGGCAAGCGCTGCGCGTCCTGCTGGCCGTGGTGGCCGTCTTCCTGCTGACCCAGCTGCCCTACAGCGTGGTCAAGCTGACCCGCGCGCTGGACTCCGCCTACAGCCTCCTCACCGACTGTGAGGTGAGCAAGCGTCTGGACCGCGCCATGCAGGTGACCGAGAGCCTGGCCCTGAGTCACGCCTGCATCAACCCCCTCCTCTACGCTTTCATAGGCTCCTCCTTCAGGAGCCGGGTGCTCCGGGCGGCCAAGGGCCTGGGGGAGCGCCTGGGTCACAGGGGTCACAGGGGTCGCACTCAGCAGGAGCCGGCGGTGGAGATGGCGCTACGCTCTGGCCCCCAACCACACTCTCTCTCAGGGTCGAACGAGGAAGACACCAGCACCTTCACCATCTAGCAGCCCGCTACACCCATCTGTACACCGTCACCATCTAGCAACCCGCTACACCCATCTGTACACCGTCACCATCTAACAGCCTGCTACACCCATCTGTACACCGTCACCATCTAACAGCCCGCTACACCCATCTGTGTATTTTGTAAGAGGACATGTTGGGAAGGATGTGGACCAGGAGACCAGACATGTTGGGAAAGTCACATCCCAGCCAGGGGATGAGAGGAAACACCAGCTGAAAGTGGTCTGTCCCACATCCCAGCCAGGGAAGCACCAGCTTCCTGTATGGAGGGTCAGCTCAGGGGTCACCAGATGTCCTCCAGCCAAGCCAACATGATCAGGAGGGAAGCTGACGGATGTATTGTCAGAACTGCTGTTTCCTGATTCCTGTCACTGTGTTCCACTCCGAATGTTAATCACTCAATCTAAGTCATTCTACTAATTGTACGAAATCTTCTCAGATGGCAATATTTTGGATACAGCATATCATATGTATAAATATTAAATGTTTTTGTATACATCTACTTGAATATCGTACGTAGTGTTGTTCACCTTCACCCTCCTGACCTCCTGACCTGGAAGGAGGACCTCTCCTGGCTCCTCCTCCAGGGGTTCTTATAAGGAGGACGTATCATGTATAATGTGGTCTAGGAAGGTCTTTGAGACATGAGCTGACTAATAAACATAACTGAAAAGTAGACAGTCTGGAGACCTCTGCAGTCTTGTTGAGGACAGACTGGAATAAACCAACATTCCTTCATGAGGTCAGCGTCTCGTTTGTGACGAAGAAGCCACAGACATGCAGACCACGGAGCCCATTGGCCGGTACACACCCAAACCCTCCCCTCCTCCCCGGGTGGAAAGTCTGCCTCACCCTGGCTGAGGACCTAGAGGAACACATCACCACAATAGACAGACTCCAGGGACACAGCTTAAGAGGCGGAGAGCAAACGAAAACAAGATCAAACTGGGCTAACTGGTTGGACCAGTCAACAGACCAAACACACAGTTCACTAACTAAAGTAACTGGTGAGACCAGGACCAAGTTAAACCGTACCACTGCTCCACCACTTGGTGCCATTCACCAGGTACTCGTCTCCATGGCGACGGAGAGAACACTCCATGTTGGTGGCATCACTGGAGGCCACGCCCGGCTCTGGTAGAGAGAGAGAGACACGGAGAGTGAGACAGAGAGTGAGACAGAGAGAGAGACATAGAGACAGACGGAGGGGTGGGGTTATATTAGTGTTGTCTCTGTCACCACACAGACACCAAACCAGAGAGACAGACAGACAGGGAGAGAGAGATAGAGAGACAGACAGACAGAGAGACAGAGAGATAGAGAGAGAGAGGGAGAGTGATAGAGAGAGACAGAGAGAGAGACAGAGACAGAGAGAGAGAGTGATAGAGAGAGACAGAGAGAGAGACAGAGAGACAGAGTGATAGAGAGAGAGAGAGAGAGACAGAGTGATAGAGAGACTACCGGTCATGCAGAAGCAGGAGCGTATCTCTCCTCTCAGCAGGGGCTCCAGCCATTTCTCCTTCTGCTCCTCGCTGCCGAACATGTGGAGCAGCTCCATGTTTCCTGTGTCTGCAGCACACCGTGATGTCACTTCCTGTCAGACACCCTGTTCACCAGGAGGAGGCTAACCCAGGCTAGAGGAAGTACTAGTACTAGTAGTAGTACTAGTAGTAGTACTAGTATTACCAGGAGCCTGGCAGTTGAAGACCTCGGGGGCGTAGGGGCAGCGGCCCGTCTCCTCAGCGATGTGGGCGTAGTCCAGCTGACTCAGACCGCTGAACGCCGGCAGGAAGAGGTTCCATAGCCCCGCCTCCCTCGCCTTCACCTGGACACACACACACACACACACACCAGTGTTAGAGGACGTCCTGTGAAGTAAAGCAGGTGAAGGGGGCGTGGCCTCCGAACCTTCAGGGCATCGATGATGGGCGGAGTCTCCCAGCGCTGAGGAGAGCCAGCATGTCTCTTGTAGTACTCTGCTACTTCCTGGGGGAACAGGAAGTGCCGAGCTATGAGGATGTTTGGATGACGGCGTGTGGCTCAGAGAGCAGCCCTTTGACCCCAGACTGACCTCCTGGGCAGGAAGTATGTGCTCTCTCATGAAGTCCTTGACACGCAGCAGGACTCCCTGTCCTCGTGGGCTCTGCAGGAAGAGGCGGCTCTCTGGACCCGGGAGGGATCTGGGACAGGAAGTAGAGATCTCAGACAGGGAACGGCTACATAAAACAGGAAGTAGAGCTAGCTGGTTGTCATGGTAACCTACCCGGTAGCTAGCTGCATCGCAGCCTTGGCTAGCGGCTCGACGACCCGTCCGAACTCCACAGCGTTGGGAGCGCTGGCATTGCCCAGCAGGTGGCGCGCATACACCCCCTGTAAACACAGCCTCTACTAGAGCTACACCCTGTAAACACAGCCTCTGCTAGAGCTACACCCCCTGTAAACACAGCCTCTACTAGAGCTACACAGTGTACACACAGTCTCTACTAGAGCTACACCCTGTAAACACAGCCTCTACTAGAGCTACACAGTGTACACACAGTCTCTACTAGAGCTACACCCTGTAAACACAGCCTCTACTAGAGCTACACCCTGTAAACACAGTCTCTACTAGAGCTACACCCTGTAAACACAGTCTCTACTAGAGCTACACCCTGTAAACACAGTCTCTACTAGAGCTACACCCTGTAAACACAGTCTCTACTAGAGCTACACCCTGTAAACACAGCCTCTACTAGAGCTACACCCTGTAAACACAGTCTCTACTAGAGCTACACCCTGTAAACACAGTCTCTACTAGAGCTACACCCTGTAAACACAGCCTCTACTAGAGCTACACCCTGTAAACACAGCCTCTACTAGAGCTACACCCTGTAAACACAGTCTCTACTAGAGCTACACCCTGTAAACACAGTCTCTACTAGAGCTACACCCTGTAAACACAGTCTCTACTAGAGCTACACCCTGTAAACACAGTCTCTACTAGAGCTACACCCTGTAAACACAGCCTCTACAGCCTCTACTAGAGCTACACCCTGTAAACACAGCCTCTACTAGAGCTACACCCTGTAAACACAGCCTCTACTAGAGCTACACCCTGTAAACACAGCCTCTACTAGAGCTACACCCCCTGTAAACACAGCCTCTACTAGAGCTACACCCTGTAAACACAGTCTCTACTAGAGCTACACCCTGTAAACACAGTCTCTACTAGAGCTACACCCTGTAAACACAGTCTCTACTAGAGCTACACCCTGTAAACACAGCCTCTACAGCCTCTACTAGAGCTACACCCTGTAAACACAGCCTCTACTAGAGCTACACCCTGTAAACACAGCCTCTACAGCCTCTACTAGAGCTACACCCCCTGTAAACACAGCCTCTACTAGAGCTACACCCCCTGTAAACACAGCCTCTACTAGAGCTACACCCTGTAAACACAGTCTCTACTAGAGCTACACCCTGTAAACACAGTCTCTACTAGAGCTACACCCTGTAAACACAGCCTCTACAGCCTCTACTAGAGCTACACCCTGTAAACACAGTCTCTACTAGAGCTACACCCTGTAAACACAGTCTCTACTAGAGCTACACCCTGTAAACACAGCCTCTACAGCCTCTACTAGAGCTACACCCTGTAAACACAGCCTCTACTAGAGCTACACCCTGTAAACACAGCCTCTACAGCCTCTACTAGAGCTACACCCCCTGTAAACACAGCCTCTACTAGAGCTACACCCTGTAAACACAGTCTCTACTAGAGCTACACCCTGTAAACACAGTCTCTACTAGAGCTACACCCTGTAAACACAGTCTCTACTAGAGCTACACCCTGTAAACACAGCCTCTACAGCCTCTACTAGAGCTACACCCTGTAAACACAGCCTCTACTAGAGCTACACCCTGTAAACACAGTCTCTACTAGAGCTACACCCTGTAAACACAGCCTCTACAGCCTCTACTAGAGCTACACCCTGTAAACACAGCCTCTACAGTCTCTACTAGAGCTACACCCTGTAAACACAGCCTCTACAGTCTCTACTAGAGCTACACCCCCTGTAAACACAGCCTCTACTAGAGCTACACCCTGTAAACACAGTCTCTACTAGAGCTACACCCTGTAAACACAGCCTCTACTAGAGCTACACCCTGTAAACACAGCCTCTACAGCCTCTACTAGAGCTACACCCTGTAAACACAGCCTCTACTAGAGCTACACCCTGTAAACACAGCCTCTACAGCCTCTACTAGAGCTACACCCTGTAAACACAGCCTCTACTAGAGCTACACCCCCTGTAAACACAGCCTCTACTAGAGCTACACCCTGTAAACACAGCCTCTACAGCCTCTACTAGAGCTACACCCTGTAAACACAGCCTCTACTAGAGCTACACCCTGTAAACACAGCCTCTACAGCCTCTACTAGAGCTACACCCCCTGTAAACACAGCCTCTACTAGAGCTACACCCCCTGTAAACACAGCCTCTACTAGAGCTACACCCTGTAAACACAGCCTCTACTAGAGCTACACCCCCTGTAAACACAGTCTCTACTAGAGCTACACCCTGTAAACACAGCCTCTACACCCCCTGTAAACACAGCCTCTACAGCCTCTACTAGAGCTACACCCTGTAAACACAGCCTCTACTAGAGCTACACCCTGTAAACACAGCCTCTACAGCCTCTACTAGAGCTACACCCCCTGTAAACACAGCCTCTACTAGAGCTACACCCTGTAAACACAGCCTCTACTAGAGCTACACCCTGTAAACACAGTCTCTACTAGAGCTACACCCTGTAAACACAGCCTCTACTAGAGCTACACCCTGTAAACACAGCCTCTACTAGAGCTACACCCCCTGTAAACACAGCCTCTACTAGAGCTACACCCTGTAAACACAGCCTCTACTAGAGCTACACCCTGTAAACACAGCCTCTACAGCCTCTACTAGAGCTACACCCCCTGTAAACACAGCCTCTACTAGAGCTACACCCCCTGTAAACACAGCCTCTACTAGAGCTACACCCTGTAAACACAGCCTCTACTAGAGCTACACCCTGTAAACACAGCCTCTACTAGAGCTACACCCCCTGTAAACACAGCCTCTACTAGAGCTACACCCTGTAAACACAGCCTCTACTAGAGCTACACCCTGTAAACACAGCCTCTACTAGAGCTACACCCTGTAAACACAGTCTCTACTAGAGCTACACCCTGTAAACACAGTCTCTACTAGAGCTACACCCTGTAAACACAGTCTCTACTAGAGCTACACCCTGTAAACACAGTCTCTACTAGAGCTACACCCTGTAAACACAGCCTCTACTAGAGCTACACCCCCTGTAAACACAGTCTCTACTAGAGCTACACCCTGTAAACACAGCCTCTACTAGAGCTACACCCTGTAAACACAGCCTCTACTAGAGCTACACCCTGTAAACACAGTCTCTACTAGAGCTACACCCTGTAAACACAGTCTCTACTAGAGCTACACCCTGTAAACACAGCCTCTACAGCCTCTACTAGAGCTACACCCTGTAAACACAGCCTCTACTAGAGCTACACCCTGTAAACACAGCCTCTACAGCCTCTACTAGAGCTACACCCCCTGTAAACACAGCCTCTACTAGAGCTACACCCTGTAAACACAGCCTCTACTAGAGCTACACCCTGTAAACACAGTCTCTACTAGAGCTACACCCTGTAAACACAGTCTCTACTAGAGCTACACCCTGTAAACACAGCCTCTACAGCCTCTACTAGAGCTACACCCTGTAAACACAGCCTCTACAGCCTCTACTAGAGCTACACCCTGTAAACACAGCCTCTACTAGAGCTACACCCCCTGTAAACACAGCCTCTACTAGAGCTACACCCTGTAAACACAGTCTCTACTAGAGCTACACCCTGTAAACACAGTCTCTACTAGAGCTACACCCTGTAAACACAGTCTCTACTAGAGCTACACCCTGTAAACACAGCCTCTACAGCCTCTACTAGAGCTACACCCCCTGTAAACACAGTCTCTACTAGAGCTACACCCCCTGTAAACACAGTCTCTACTAGAGCTACACCCTGTAAACACAGTCTCTACTAGAGCTACACCCTGTAAACACAGTCTCTACTAGAGCTACACCCTGTAAACACAGCCTCTACAGCCTCTACTAGAGCTACACCCTGTAAACACAGCCTCTACTAGAGCTACACCCTGTAAACACAGTCTCTACTAGAGCTACACCCTGTAAACACAGCCTCTACAGCCTCTACTAGAGCTACACCCTGTAAACACAGCCTCTACAGTCTCTACTAGAGCTACACCCTGTAAACACAGCCTCTACAGTCTCTACTAGAGCTACACCCCCTGTAAACACAGCCTCTACTAGAGCTACACCCTGTAAACACAGTCTCTACTAGAGCTACACCCTGTAAACACAGCCTCTACTAGAGCTACACCCTGTAAACACAGCCTCTACAGCCTCTACTAGAGCTACACCCTGTAAACACAGCCTCTACTAGAGCTACACCCTGTAAACACAGCCTCTACAGCCTCTACTAGAGCTACACCCTGTAAACACAGCCTCTACTAGAGCTACACCCTGTAAACACAGCCTCTACTAGAGCTACACCCTGTAAACACAGCCTCTACAGCCTCTACTAGAGCTACACCCTGTAAACACAGCCTCTACTAGAGCTACACCCTGTAAACACAGCCTCTACAGCCTCTACTAGAGCTACACCCCCTGTAAACACAGCCTCTACTAGAGCTACAACACAGTCTCTACTAGAGCTACACCCTGTAAACACAGTCTCTACTAGAGCTACACCCTGTAAACACAGTCTCTACTAGAGCTACACCCTGTAAACACAGCCTCTACTAGAGCTACACCCTGTAAACACAGCCTCTACAGCCTCTACTAGAGCTACACCCCCTGTAAACACAGCCTCTACTAGAGCTACACCCAAAAAAAAAAAAAAAAAAAAAAAAAACAAAAAAAAAACAAAAAAACTCAACCCCAACTTAAACTTAAACTTTTAAACTTACACCCCCTGTAAACACAGCCTCTACTAGAGCTACACCCTGTAAACACAGCCTCTACTAGAGCTACACCCCCTGTAAACACAGCCTCTACTAGAGCTACACCCTGTAAACACAGTCTCTACTAGAGCTACACCCCCTGTAAACACAGTCTCTACTAGAGCTACACCCTGTAAACACAGCCTCTACTAGAGCTACACCCCCTGTAAACACAGCCTCTACTAGAGCTACACCCTGTAAACACAGCCTCTACTAGAGCTACACCCTGTAAACACAGCCTCTACAGCCTCTACTAGAGCTACACCCTGTAAACACAGCCTCTACTAGAGCTACACCCTGTAAACACAGCCTCTACTAGAGCTACACCCTGTAAACACAGCCTCTACAGCCTCTACTAGAGCTACACCCCCTGTAAACACAGCCTCGACAGAGAGGTGGGTACAGGTGGGCTGGGGACCCCTGGGGGCCAGACAGAGAGGTGGGTACAGGTGGGCTGGGGACCCCTGGGGGCCGACAGAGAGGTGGGTACAGGTGGGCTGGGGACCCCTGGGGGCCAGACAGAGAGGTGGGTACAGGTGGGCTGGGGACCCCTGGGGGCCGACAGAGAGGTGGGTACAGGTGGGCTGGGGACCCCTGGGGGCCAGACAGAGAGGTGGGTACAGGTGGGCTGGGGACCCCTGGGGGCCGACAGAGAGGTGGGTACAGGTGGGCTGGGGACCCCTGGGGGCCAGACAGAGAGGTGGGTACAGGTGGGCTGGGGACCCCTGGGGGCCAGACAGAGAGGTGGGTACAGGTGGGCTGGGGACCCCTGGGGGCCGACAGAGAGGTGGGTACAGGTGGGCTGGGGACCCCTGGGGGCCGACAGAGAGGTGGGTACAGGTGGGCTGGGGACCCCTGGGGGCCAGACAGAGAGGTGGGTACAGGTGGGCTGGGGACCCCTGGGGGCCGACAGAGAGGTGGGTACAGGTGGGCTGGGGACCCCTGGGGGCCAGACAGAGAGGTGGGTACAGGTGGGCTGGGGACCCCTGGGGGCCAGACAGAGAGGTGGGTACAGGTGGGCTGGGGACCCCTGGGGGCCAGACAGAGAGGTGGGTACAGGTGGGCTGGGGACCCCTGGGGGCCAGACAGAGAGGTGGGTACAGGTGGGCTGGGGACCCCTGGGGGCCAGACAGAGAGGTGGGTACAGGTGGGCTGGGGACCCCTGGGGGCCAGACAGAGAGGTGGGTACAGGTGGGCTGGGGACCCCTGGGGGCCAGACAGAGAGGTGGGTACAGGTGGGCTGGGGACCCCTGGGGGCCAGACAGAGAGGTGGGTACAGGTGGGCTGGGGACCCCTGGGGGCCGACAGAGAGGTGGGTACAGGTGGGCTGGGGACCCCTGGGGGCCGACAGAGAGGTGGGTACAGGTGGGCTGGGGACCCCTGGGGGCCAGACAGAGAGGTGGGTACAGGTGGGCTGGGGACCCCTGGGGGCCAGACAGAGAGGTGGGTACAGGTGGGCTGGGGACCCCTGGGGGCCAGACAGAGAGGTGGGTACAGGTGGGCTGGGGACCCCTGGGGGCCAGACAGAGAGGTGGGTACAGGTGGGCTGGGGACCCCTGGGGGCCAGACAGAGAGGTGGGTACAGGTGGGCTGGGGACCCCTGGGGGCCGACAGAGAGGTGGGTACAGGTGGGCTGGGGACCCCTGGGGGCCAGACAGAGAGGTGGGTACAGGTGGGCTGGGGACCCCTGGGGGCCGACAGAGAGGTGAGGGCCCCTGGGGGCCGAGATCGTGTGTCTGTGTTACCTGGTACTCCACGCACGCTTCCCATAGAGCTCATGAAGCTGAGCTCCTGCGGCCAATAGTGAGGCATCAGGAAGTAGGCAAGGTCCGCCATTGGCTGGCCGGTCGTGGACAGCTCCCAGTCCAACACCGCCAACACCCGCGCCTGGTAACCACGGCAACCAGATAACCATGACAACCTGTACAGTGTACTGGGAGGGTTATGGATCTACTGGTTCTCCTGGGAGGCTTATGGTTCTACTGGGAGGGTTATGGTTCTCCTGGTTTACTGGGAGGGTTATGGTTCTACTGGGGGGGTTATGGTTCTACTGGGAGAGTTAAGGTTCTACTAGGGGGGTTATGGTTCTACTGGGAGGGTTAAGGTTCTACTGGGAGGGTTATGGTTCGACTGGGACAGTGTACTGTGAGAGCCTACCTCTGTGGGATGGAAGACCAGGTTGTCTATGCGGAGGTCTCCGTGGACCAGTGTGACCTCGTCCTGGTGGGGTGGCAGATGGAGGCTGAGCCAGGTGGACAGCTCACTGACGGCTGGGAGGTCCTGGTGGGCGGCGGCCTGGTACTGCTTGGTCCAGGTAGACACCTTCACACACACACACACACACACACACACACACACACACACACACACACACAACACACACACACACACACACACACACACACACACACACACACACACACACACACACACACACACACACACACACACACACGTTAAACAAGTTGTAAATATATATTCATACATAGTCTCCCCCCTCCCTCCCCCCTCACCTGTCTCTGGAGGTAGGCGTGTCCACGTCCGTAGTCCTGCAGGTGCAGCTGAGGGAGGCTGAGACTGTGCAGGCGGGCCAGGACCTCCACCGCTGCGACGTACAGCGCCGCCCGCTCTGCTGGGCCCACCCCGGGGAGACGCAGGTCCCGGAAGACCCTGCCCTGAGAGAGCCAACACACCCACGCTCACCTGGAGCTCACCTTACTAACATCTGACAACATGTTCCATCAGGCCTCTGGTCGTCTGGTCTGACTTACATTAACATGTTCCATCAGGTAGAACTCGGTTCCGATGACCGCCTCATCGGAGCAGAACAGCAGGGGCCGGGCCACAGGGAACCCAGCGGAGAACAGAGCCTTCTGGACACGGTACTCTCGGTCCACCTACACACAGTGCCCCCTTTAGTTCAGCACTCACAGCACAGCCAGACGAACAGGAAGTGAGATCACACCAGATACTGGTTAAGATAGATGAATAGTATGTATTGTTATCCCCTGGGCCCCCCCGGTAGGATGGCTTCAGTACTATGACTATAATTACTACCGTTAGAACTCAGAAGGTGAAATACTACGACCACTATGACTGAGCCCACCCTGTGAGCTCCAGGCAGCAGTGGGCCCGGAGGTTTCTTCCGGAGGACGAAGCTCTCGGCTGGGCCTCGGACCAGGAAGGTGGGGTTGGACTGGCCGGAGCTGGAACCACAACACCACCCAATGACTTCACCCATACTCATGTTCCTGTTCCTACCCAGCCTACCTCTAGTCACAGTGAGCCTACCTGTACTGTCATAGTGAGCCTACCCGTGGGTACAGTGAGCCTACCTGTAGGTACAGTGAGCCTACCTGTAGTCACAGTGAGCCTACCTGGAGGTACAGTGAGCCTACCTGTAGGTACAGTGAGCCTACCTGTAGGTACAGTGAGCCTACCTGGAGGTACAGTGAGCCTACCTGTAGGTACAGTGAGCCTACCTGGAGGTACAGTGAGCCTACCTGGAGGTACAGTGAGCCTACCTGTACTGTCGGACGGTCAGCGGGCCGCTGCTGGCGACCAGTGAGCTGCCCAGTAGATATTTCTGTAGTCTGGAAACACTGAACTGGTGTTCCTCCCGAACAGGAGTCAGCAGATCCTCCATTGTAGCTCACAGGTTAATCATTCACTCCTCCTCCTGCTCCTCCTCCTCAGTTGGACTCCCTCCTCTCTCTCTGTAAACAACAGTGGGGATGTTTATACGAACATTTCATACGAGCGCTGTGGTTTCTACCCGGAGCGTGTTTACGGGGACACCGCGCTGTGGTTTCTACCCGGAGCGTGTTTACGGGGACACCGCGCTGTGGTTTCTACCCGGAGCGTGTTTACGGGGACACCGCGCTGTGGTTTCTACCCGGAGCGTGTTTACGGGGACACCGCGCTGTGGTTTCTACCCGGAGCGTGTTTACGGGGACACCGCGCTGTGGTTTCTACCCGGAGCGTGTTTACGGGGACACCGCGCTGTGGTTTCTACCCGGAGCGTGTTTACGGGGACACCGCGCTGTGGTTTCTACCCGGAGCGTGTTTACGGGGACACCGCGCTGTGGTTCCTACCCGGAGCGTGTTTACGGGGACACCGCGCGTCAGCTGGCTTTAAGAGACGTGGACCTCCTCGGTACCGTCTCTATCTCTATACTAGCTCTATACCAGCTCTATACTACCTCTATACTGTCTCTACACTGTCTCTACAGTATCTCTGTAGTATCTCTATACTATCTCTACAATACCTCTACGGTCGGCTGGGGCTCCTCATGGCCTCGGTGGAGGAGCTGCAGCGGCGGGTCCGGGAGCTGGAGAACCAGCTGCTCCGCTGTCAGAGGAGCCGCTCTGTGGAGGAGCCCGGAGGAGGAGGTCCGCACAGACACAAGATCCAGCAGATGAGTGCGGAGGTGGTGGACTCCAACCCCTACAGGTAAACCCCCTCCTCATCCAGAGTCCCACACCAGACGTGACACCAGACGTGACACCTGACGTGACACTAGATGTGACACTAGATGTGACACTAGACGTGACACTAGACGTGACACTAGATGTGACACCAGACGTGACACCTGACGTGACACCAGACGTCTGACTCCGTCTATACTGGATGTAAAACCACCTCCCTGTCTCTGCTTTCCAGCCGCCTGATGGCCTTGAAGAGGATGGGCATCGTGCAGGACTATGAGGTTTGTTATTCAAGATTCAAGATTCAAGAAGACTTTAATTATCCCGAGGGAACTTATCGTGCAGCATAAAAGTCAGAAAGAACACAGGGGAGAAATATACACCACACAATATACAGTCTAAGGAGGGACTGCATTGAAAAAAAAAACAACAAACATGTATCAACAACCAGCGTTTGGCAGTATTGTAGGCTGTCTGCATGGTAAATATTACCAATAACTACAGTATTGTAGGCTGTCTGCATGGTAAATATTACCAATAACTACAGTATTGTAGGCTGTCTGCATGGTAAATATTACCAATAACTACAGTATTGTAGGCTGTCTGCATGGTAAATATTACCAATAACTACAGTATTGTAGGCTGTCTGCATGGTAAATATTACCAATAACTACAGTATTGTAGGCTGTCTGCATGGTAAATATTACCAATAACTACAGTATTGTAGGCTGTCTGCATGGTAAATATTACCAATAACTACAGTATTGTAGGCTGTCTGCATGGTAAATATTACCAATAACTACAGTATTGTAGGCTGTCTGCATGGTAAATATTACCAATAACTACAGTATTGTAGGCTGTCTGCATGGTAAATATTACCAATAACTACAGTATTGTAGGCTGTCTGCATGGTAAATATTACCAATAACTACAGTATTGTAGGCTGTCTGCATGGTAAATATTACCAATAACTACAGTATTGTAGGCTGTCTGCATGGTAAATATTACCAATAACTACAGTATTGTAGGCTGTCTGCATGGTAAATATTACCAATAACTACAGTATTGTAGGCTGTCTGCATGGTAAATATTACCAATAACTACAGTATTGTAGGCTGTCTGCATGGTAAATATTACCAATAACTACAGTATTGTAGGCTGTCTGCATGGTAAATATTACCAATAACTACAGTATTGTAGGCTGTCTGCATGGTAAATATTACCAATAACTACAGTATTGTAGGCTGTCTGCATGGTAAATATTACCAATAACTACAGTATTGTAGGCTGTCTGCATGGTAAATATTACCAATAACTACAGTATTGTAGGCTGTCTGCATGGTAAATATTACCAATAACTACAGTATTGTAGGCTGTCTGCATGGTAAATATTACCAATAACTACAGTATTGTAGGCTGTCTGCATGGTAAATATTACCAATAACTACAGTATTGTAGGCTGTCTGCATGGTAAATATTACCAATAACTACAGTGAGGTAGAGAAGGTCATAGCCATTGAAGGGTCATAGCCAAAAGCCTCTCTAAAAAATTTCACTGGCATCGTCACGTGTTTCCAGAAAATCCGGAGCTACGCGGTGGCGGTGGTGGGCGTGGGTGAGCTCACGGCGTACAGTGAGCCTACCTGGAGGTACAGTGAGCCTACCTGTAGGTACAGTGAGCCTACCTGTGGGTACAGTGAGCCTACCTGGAGGTACAGTGAGCCTACCTGTACTGTCGGACGGTCAGCGGGCCGCTGCTGGCGACCAGTGAGCTGCCCAGTAGATATTTCTGTAGTCTGGAAACACTGAACTGGTGTTCCTCCCGAACAGGAGTCAGCAGATCCTCCATTGTAGCTCACAGGTTAATCATTCACTCCTCCTCCTGCTCCTCCTCCTCAGTTGGACTCCCTCCTCTCTCTCTGTAAACAACAGTGGGGATGTTTATACGAACATTTCATACGAGCGCTGTGGTTTCTACCCGGAGCGTGTTTACGGGGACACCGCGCTGTGGTTTCTACCCGGAGCGTGTTTACGGGGACACCGCGCTGTGGTTTCTACCCGGAGCGTGTTTACGGGGACACCGCGCTGTGGTTTCTACCCGGAGCGTGTTTACGGGGACACCGCGCTGTGGTTTCTACCCGGAGCGTGTTTACGGGGACACCGCGCTGTGGTTCCTACCCGGAGCGTGTTTACGGGGACACCGCGCTGTGGTTTCTACCCGGAGCGTGTTTACGGGGACACCGCGCTGTGGTTTCTACCCGGAGCGTGTTTACGGGGACACCGCGCTGTGGTTTCTACCCGGAGCGTGTACCCGGAGCGTGTTACGGGGACACCGCGCTGTGGTTCCTACCCGGAGCGTGTTTACGGGGACACCGCGCGTCAGCTGGCTTTAAGAGACGTGGACCTCCTCGGTACCGTCTCTATCTCTATACTAGCTCTATACCAGCTCTATACTACCTCTATACTGTCTCTACACTGTCTCTACAGTATCTCTGTAGTATCTCTATACTATCTCTACAATACCTCTACGGTCGGCTGGGGCTCCTCATGGCCTCGGTGGAGGAGCTGCAGCGGCGGGTCCGGGAGCTGGAGAACCAGCTGCTCCGCTGTCAGAGGAGCCGCTCTGTGGAGGAGCCCGGAGGAGGAGGTCCGCACAGACACAAGATCCAGCAGATGAGTGCGGAGGTGGTGGACTCCAACCCCTACAGGTAAACCCCCTCCTCATCCAGAGTCCCACACCAGACGTGACACCAGACGTGACACCTGACGTGACACTAGATGTGACACTAGACGTGACACCAGACGTGACACTAGATGTGACACTAGATGTGACACCAGACGTGACACCTGACGTGACACCAGACGTCTGACTCCGTCTATACTGGATGTAAAACCACCTCCCTGTCTCTGCTTTCCAGCCGCCTGATGGCCTTGAAGAGGATGGGCATCGTGCAGGACTATAACTGAGGTTTGTTATTCAAGATTCAAGATTCAAGATTCAAGAAGACTTTAATTATCCCGAGGGAACTTATCGTGCAGCATAAAAGTCAGAAAGAACACAGGGGAGAAATATACACCACACAATATACAGTCTAAGGAGGGACTGCATTGAAAAAAACAAAAACAACAAACATGTATCAACAACCAGCGTTTGGCAGTATTGTAGGCTGTCTGCATGGTAAATATTACCAATAACTACAGTATTGTAGGCTGTCTGCATGGTAAATATTACCAATAACTACAGTATTGTAGGCTGTCTGCATGGTAAATATTACCAATAACTACAGTATTGTAGGCTGTCTGCATGGTAAATATTACCAATAACTACAGTATTGTAGGCTGTCTGCATGGTAAATATTACCAATAACTACAGTATTGTAGGCTGTCTGCATGGTAAATATTACCAATAACTACAGTATTGTAGGCTGTCTGCATGGTAAATATTACCAATAACTACAGTATTGTAGGCTGTCTGCATGGTAAATATTACCAATAACTACAGTATTGTAGGCTGTCTGCATGGTAAATATTACCAATAACTACAGTATTGTAGGCTGTCTGCATGGTAAATATTACCAATAACTACAGTATTGTAGGCTGTCTGCATGGTAAATATTACCAATAACTACAGTATTGTAGGCTGTCTGCATGGTAAATATTACCAATAACTACAGTATTGTAGGCTGTCTGCATGGTAAATATTACCAATAACTACAGTATTGTAGGCTGTCTGCATGGTAAATATTACCAATAACTACAGTATTGTAGGCTGTCTGCATGGTAAATATTACCAATAACTACAGTATTGTAGGCTGTCTGCATGGTAAATATTACCAATAACTACAGTGTTGTAGGCTGTCTGCATGGTAAATATTACCAATAACTACAGTATTGTAGGCTGTCTGCATGGTAAATATTACCAATAACTACAGTATTGTAGGCTGTCTGCATGGTAAATATTACCAATAACTACAGTATTGTAGGCTGTCTGCATGGTAAATATTACCAATAACTACAGTATTGTAGGCTGTCTGCATGGTAAATATTACCAATAACTACAGTATTGTAGGCTGTCTGCATGGTAAATATTACCAATAACTACAGTAATGTAGGCTGTCTGCATGGTAAATGTCTACACCAGTTAAAGGAGCCTATTATACCAGACGCCCCTTTAAATAATTTCACTGGCATCGTCACGTGTTTCCAGAAAATCCGGAGCTACGCGGTGGCGGTGGTGGGCGTGGGCGGGGTGGGCAGCGTCACGGCTGTGGTTTCTACCCGGAGCGTGTTTACGGGGACACCGCGCTGTGGTTCCTACCCGGAGCGTGTTTACGGGGACACCGCGCGTCAGCTGGCTTTAAGAGACGTGGACCTCCTCGGTACCGTCTCTATCTCTATACTAGCTCTATACCAGCTCTATACTACCTCTATACTGTCTCTACACTGTCTCTACAGTATCTCTGTAGTATCTCTATACTATCTCTACAATACCTCTACGGTCGGCTGGGGCTCCTCATGGCCTCGGTGGAGGAGCTGCAGCGGCGGGTCCGGGAGCTGGAGAACCAGCTGCTCCGCTGTCAGAGGAGCCGCTCTGTGGAGGAGCCCGGAGGAGGAGGTCCGCACAGACACAAGATCCAGCAGATGAGTGCGGAGGTGGTGGACTCCAACCCCTACAGGTAAACCCCCTCCTCATCCAGAGTCCCACACCAGACGTGACACCAGACGTGACACCTGACGTGACACTAGATGTGACACTAGACGTGACACCAGACGTGACACTAGATGTGACACTAGATGTGACACCAGACGTCTGACTCCGTCTATACTGGATGTAAAACCACCTCCCTGTCTCTGCTTTCCAGCCGCCTGATGGCCTTGAAGAGGATGGGCATCGTGCAGGACTATGAGGTTTGTTATTCAAGATTCAAGATTCAAGATTCAAGAAGACTTTAATTATCCCGAGGGAACTTATCGTGCAGCATAAAAGTCAGAAAGAACACAGGGGAGAAATATACACCACACAATATACAGTCTAAGGAGGGACTGCATTGAAAAAACAGAAACAACAAACATGTATCAACAACCAGCGTTTGGCAGTATTGTAGGCTGTCTGCATGGTAAATATTACCAATAACTACAGTATTGTAGGCTGTCTGCATGGTAAATATTACCAATAACTACAGTATTGTAGGCTGTCTGCATGGTAAATATTACCAATAACTACAGTATTGTAGGCTGTCTGCATGGTAAATATTACCAATAACTACAGTATTGTAGGCTGTCTGCATGGTAAATATTACCAATAACTACAGTATTGTAGGCTGTCTGCATGGTAAATATTACCAATAACTACAGTATTGTAGGCTGTCTGCATGGTAAATATTACCAATAACTACAGTATTGTAGGCTGTCTGCATGGTAAATATTACCAATAACTACAGTATTGTAGGCTGTCTGCATGGTAAATATTACCAATAACTACAGTATTGTAGGCTGTCTGCATGGTAAATATTACCAATAACTACAGTATTGTAGGCTGTCTGCATGGTAAATATTACCAATAACTACAGTAATGTAGGCTGTCTGCATGGTAAATATTACCAATAACTACAGTATTGTAGGCTGTCTGCATGGTAAATATTACCAATAACTACAGTATTGTAGGCTGTCTGCATGGTAAATATTACCAATAACTACAGTATTGTAGGCTGTCTGCATGGTAAATATTACCAATAACTACAGTATTGTAGGCTGTCTGCATGGTAAATATTACCAATAACTACAGTATTGTAGGCTGTCTGCATGGTAAATATTACCAATAACTACAGTATTGTAGGCTGTCTGCATGGTAAATATTACCAATAACTACAGTAATGTAGGCTGTCTGCATGGTAAATATTACCAATAACTACAGTATTGTAGGCTGTCTGCATGGTAAATATTACCAATAACTACAGTATTGTAGGCTGTCTGCATGGTAAATATTACCAATAACTACAGTATTGTAGGCTGTCTGCATGGTAAATATTACCAATAACTACAGTATTGTAGGCTGTCTGCATGGTAAATATTACCAATAACTACAGTGAGGTAGAGAAGGTCTACACTGTCTACACCAGTTAAAGGAGCCTATTATACCAGACGCCCCTTTAAATAATTTCACTGGCATCGTCACGTGTTTCCAGAAAATCCGGAGCTACGCGGTGGCGGTGGTGGGCGTGGGCGGGGTGGGCAGCGTCACGGCAGAGATGCTCACCCGGTGTGGCATTGGGAAGGTAATGTCACCTTTCACCTGTCCTGTCTTCCACGCCTGGAGTCCTCCTCACCTGTAGTCCTCCTCACCTGTAGACCTCCTCACCTGTAGTCCTGCTCACCTGTAGTCCTCCTCACCTGTAGTCCTCCTCACCTGTAGTCCTCCTCACCTGTAGTCCTCCTCACCTGTAGTCCTCCTCACCTGTAGTCCTCCTCACCTGTAGTCCTCCTCACCTGTAGTCTTCACCTGTAGTCCTCCTCACCTGTAGTCCTCCTCACCTGGAGTCCTCCTCACCTGTAGTCCTCACCTGTAGTCCTCCACACCTGTAGTCCTCACCTGTAGTCCTCCTCACCTGTAGTCCTCACCTGTAGTCCTCCTCACCTGTAGTCCTCCTCACCTGTAGTCCAGGGGTGTGTTGGTCCTGACGCTGGCTCCTCCTCTTGGTTCTGCAGCTGCTGCTGTTTGACTACGACCGCGTGGAGCTCGCCAACATGAACCGTCTGTTCTTCCAGCCGCACCAGGCCGGCCTCAGCAAGGTGGAGGCTGCACACCACACACTCAGGTACCTCACTGTTGGCACAATGTTATTCATGTGGTCACCTGTTAGCGTCATGTTGTTCATGTTGTCACCTGTTACCATCATGTTTTTCATGTGGTCACCTGTTAGCATCATGTTGTTCATGTGGTCACCTGTTACCATCATGTTTTTCATGTGGTCACCTGTTAGCATCATGTTGTTCATGTGGTCACCTGTTACCATCATGTTTTTCATGTGGTCACCTGTTAGCATCATGTTGTTCATGTGGTCACCTGTTACCATCATGTTGTTCATGTGGTCACCTGTTACCATCATGTTGTTCATGTGGTCACCTGTTACCATCATGTTGTTCATGTGGTCACCTGTTACCATCATGTTTTTCATGTGGTCACCTGTTCTGACAGGAACATCAACCCAGACGTGACCTTCGAGACCCACAACTACAACATCACCACCCTGGACAACTTCAACCACTTCATGGAGCGAATCAGGTAGAGCCCCGCCCCCTGTCACACCCCCACCACTACCTTGGACCCGCCCCCGCCCTCCATAATCCTTCGAAATTTGTTGTGATGTTACTCTAGTCGTGCGCGTTTGGTCTGTGTCAGAATCTAGAGGGGACGGTAGACTCCGCGTCCCTGAGCTGTCACTTTGAGCTCGAGTGATCAAAACTTTGATAGAGCTCTTGCATGCACAGGGTATCAAAGTCCGATCACACTGTCCGTCCATCGCCATCGTATCACATAGTTCGCAGAACCTCTGCCACCTAAGCGCCAGAAAGTCTACAATCACTATTGTCAGTCTATAGTTCAATGTAAAAGTATACACAATGTTAATACAATTACCCATATTATCACATTTCCTATGGTTATCAGTCACTTATGTTATATAATCAATATTATCCATTAGTTAATTATCACATAGTTTTAACATCCATGTTATTATCCATAGTTATATCCATGTTATAATATTTATTCCATTGTTTAATTTCACAATATATATACTATATCTACTATGTAGTGGTATAGAGAGAGCGATATTTATGTACATGAAATAAAACGTGTAGATGATGCACATGCTATCAGAGAGTGCTTAACGAAGATTGGTGAGCACAAGAAGTGTCACCTGTAGAGAACGGACCAGTGTCAGGACACAATACCAGCTATAATCTCTCACACACTGAGATAATAGCACAACACTGCACACATACATACACATACGGCCACACACACACACACACACACACACACACACACACACGCCCTTCCATATGAAACCATGTTCACATTGAGTTAGCATATGAAGGGGCTGTTTTGACCCTTGACCCCGTGCCGCTCCAGTGCGCGCCCCCCCTGGTGGTGGCGGCCAACCTGGACGAGAGGAGCCTGAAGAAGGAGGGCGTGTGTGCAGCCAGCCTGCCCACCACCATGGGCGTGGTGGCCGGCCTTCTGGTGCAGAACGTCCTCAAGTGAGACTTGAACCTGACACACGTTTAGCTTTCATATATCCTACACCCATCTGACTGACTGACTGTGTGTGTGTGTGTGTGTGTGTGTGTGTGTGTGTGTGTGTGTGTGTGTGTGTGTGTGTGTGTCAGGTATCTGCTGAAGTTCGGGACGGTCAGCCACTACCTTGGCTACAACGCCATGAAAGACTTCTTCCCCAGCATGGCCATGAAGCCCAACCCCCACTGTGACCACGCCCACTGTAGGAGGCAGCAGCTGGAATACCAGGTGAGGGTTAGACAGTACAGAGATAGGTCATTAAGGAGCAGGTAGAGGTTAGACAGTACAGAGACAGGTCATTAAGGAGCAGGTAGGGGTTAGACAGTACAGAGACGGGTCATTAAGGAGCAGGTAGGGGTTAGACAGTACAGAGACAGGTCATTAAGGAGCAGGTAGGGGTTAGACAGTACAGAGCATCATGTTGTTCATGTGGTCACCTGTTACCATCATGTTGTTCATGTGGTCACCTGTTACCATCATGTTGTTCATGTGGTCACCTGTTACCATCATGTTTTTCATGTGGTCACCTGTTCTGACAGGAACATCAACCCAGACGTGACCTTCGAGACCCACAACTACAACATCACCACCCTGGACAACTTCAACCACTTCATGGAGCGAATCAGGTAGAGCCCCGCCCCCTGTCACACCCCCACCACTACCTTGGACCCGCCCCCGCCCTCCAAGCCTCTGATTGGTGTGTGTGTTTCAGTCATGGGGGTCTGGTGGAGGGGACCCCCGTAGACCTGGTCCTGAGCTGCGTGGACAACTTTGAGGCTCGTATCGCCATCAACACGGTCCGTCGATCAATAGTCCTGATCGCCTCAATCACTTATTGTCAGTTATTATAGTATGTTATTATCCATGTTATTATCCATGTTATTATCCATGTTATTATCCATGTTATTATCCATGTTATTATCCATGTTATTATCCATGTTATCATCCATGTTATTATCACGGTTGTGGCTGTGAGCAGGCGTGTAATGAGCTGGGTCAGGTGTGGATGGAGTCGGGGGTCAGTGAGAACGCCGTGTCAGGACACATCCAGCTGATCATACCTGGAGAGACTGCCTGCTTCGCTACACAC
>PIJE02001025.1:17519-57462 GCA_002895965.2 Coryphaenoides rupestris | reverse complement strand
GCAACTTTGAGGCTCGTATCGCCTCAACACGGTCCGTCGATCAATAGTCCTGATCGCCTCAATCACTTATTGTCAGTTATTATAGTATGTTATTATCCATGTTATTATCCATGTTATCATCCATGTTATTATCCATGTTATTATCCATGTTATTATCCATGTTATTATCCATGTTATTATCCATGTTATTATCCATGTTATCATCCATGTTATTATCCATGTTATTATCCATGTTATTATCCATGTTATTATCCATGTTATTATCCATGTTATCATCCATGTTATTATCCATGTTATTATCCATGTTATTATCCATGTTATTATCCATGTTATTATCCATGTTATTATCCATGTTATTATCCATGTTATTATCCATGTTATTATCCATGTTATTATCCATGTTATCATCCATGTTATTATCCATGTTATTATCCATGTTATTATCCATGTTATTACAGAGCATTAAGGAGCAGGTAGGGGTTAGACAGTACAGAGACGGGTCATTAAGGAGCAGGTAGGGGTTAGACAGTACAGAGACAGGTCATTAAGGAGCGAGCGTGTGTGTGTAGAGGAGAGAGGCGGAGCGGCCCAGAGAGGAGGTGGTGGAGGAGGTGGAGGAGGAGGTGGTCCATGAGGAGAACGACTGGGGTGAGTCTTCAATACACTCTACTAACATATAAAACACATATGTGTATGGAGTAGGTGTATGTTAATGTGTGTGTGTGTAGGTATCGAGGTGGTGTCGGAGGTGACAGAGGAGGAGCTGAAGGCGTCCTCAGGGCCTGTCCCAGACCTCCCAGAAGGCATCACTGTAGCCTACAGCCTTCCTCCTACTCTTCAGGTCAGTGTTGCCCCTCATCTTCCTCACAACGCTTCATCACCTGCCGACACTGTAACCACACCCACTGTAACCATGCCCACACTGTGACCTGCCAGCTGTAACCATGCCGACACTGTAACCATGCCGACACTGTAACGTGCCAGCTGTAACCATGCCGACACTGTAACGATGCCGATACTGTAACGCGCCAGCTGTAACCATGCCCACACTGTAACCATGCCCACACTGTAACCATGCCGACACTGTAACCATGCCGATACTGTAACGTGCCAGCTGTAACCATGCCGACACTGTAACCAATGCCCACACTGTAACCATGCCCACACTGTAACCTGCCAGCTGTAACCATGCCGACACTGTAACGATGCCGATACTGTAACGTGCCAGCTGTAACCATGCCCACACTGTTTTGGTTCCTCAGGATTCGTCAGCAGGAGCGACGGTGGAGGAGACAGACGAGAGCCTGGAGGAGCTCATGGCTCGCATGAAGCAGATCTGAAGCTAGCAGCTAGCATCAACCCATAATGACCAACTGGAGCATGCTACGTGGCTATCCTCTTTAGCATTTCCCCAGAGAACTTATCGAGCTAACCTGCTAACATGGGTCCATTAGCACAACAGATCATGCTAAGGGGGCGTGTCCAGCAGGGACAGTCTTAATATTAATGTCATAAACTGTTCATCAAGGTCTCTACTGTAACATCATCTCTCGAACATGTTTCAATACAGTATTTATTAGATGGAACGTGTTGTGTTCCAAACTGCATGTATGTACATTTAATAAAGAATGAGTCCATGAATACAAAACAATCATGACGGTACACGTATGATTCATAACACACTGACAGTATAACAGTGTACCGTAATAAAGCTCATGTTGCACTATAGACGTGATCTGCTTCATAAAACGACTTTAATACTTTATGAGCATAACACTCAGCACATTTCCCTGAACACAAGCATCTAAATGTGTGTCTGTAGGACCTCTGATTAGTTACTATTTACTTCTGTCTGTCCGTTACCTACTAGTTACTAAAACATCAGCACTCAGATTAAAGTCAGGACACAAATAGGGTTTATATATATATATATATATTATAAATTAAGTAAAGGGCCTGTAGTATCCTGGTAACTCCACCCCCAACCAGGCCTCTCATTACCTCTGCCCAGGTGTGGCCAATTAAGAACTAATTAAGCCCTGGTCAGAAGCTGGGAGACGACCAGGAGACTGGGTAGAGGAGAGGACAGTGGAGACCAAGACAGTCCACTGGAGACCAGGAGGGTCCACTGGGCCAGACCTCAGGGTAGCAGCCTCCCTGTTTGATTGTTAATATGGACTTTTATGGTGACTGGCTAATTTTGGCCTATCTTGTCGAGGACGATTTAAGTTGCATTGTGTCCATCTCCCCTCCCCCCTCACCCTCTGTAATAAATACCTGAGTTTGTTAGGCAGTAACCCTGCTTCTGTCTGCTTTATTCCTATTGGTCCACTACACTGTCTCGCTAGCCCTATATATATGTATATGTATATGTATATGTATATGTATATGTATAAGTATATATATGTATATGTATATGTAGATATCTCTATTCTCTCTCTCTCATTGTGTTCTGTTGTGAATTCTTCACACACATGCTAATAATGCTCCTGCTAGCACCGATGCTAACCACCAACAGAAGAACAAAGGATCAATAAAGTTGTTAATCCTGGCTCCGCCCCCGAGTCTTCATCTGGGGGTCTGGGGGCTGAGGGCGGGGCCTCTGAGGCTGAATGTGTCCCCATTGGAGGAGTGGCGTGAGGGGGCGGTCCCACATGCAAGTGATGGCTCCGCCTCCTTGATCTCCATGGCTCGTTTGTAGAGCTCTGCTGCTTTCTCAAAGTCTCCCTCCTCGTAGCTACAGAGGAGAGAGGGTGAGGTGGTGTTAGATGGTTCTAGATGGTGTTCGGTGGGGTTGTATGTTTCTAGATGATGTTAGGTGGGGTTGTATGGTTCTAGATGGTGTTAGGTGGGGTTGTATGTTTCTAGATGGTGTTAGGTGGTGTTGTATGGTTCTAGATGATGTTAGGTGGTGTTGTATGGTTCTAGATGATGTTAGGTGGGGTTGTATGTTTCTAGATGATGTTAGGTGGTGTTGTATGGTTCTAGATGATGTTAGGTGGGGTTGTATGTTTCTAGATGATGTTAGGTGGTGTTGTATGGTTCTAGATGATGTTAGGTGGGGTTGTATGTTTCTAGATGATGTTAGGTGGTGTTGTATGGTTCTAGATGATGTTAGGTGGTGTTGTATGGTTCTAGATGATGTTAGGTGGTGTTGTATGGTTCTAGATGATGTTAGGTTGGGGTTGTATGTTTCTAGATGGTGTTAGGTGGTGTTGTATGGTTCTAGATGATGTTAGGTGGTGTTGTATGGTTCTTAGATGATGTTAGGGTGGGGTTTGTATGTTTCTAGATGATGTTTAGGTGGTGTTGTATGGTTCTAGATGATGTTAGGTGGGGTTGTATGTTTCTAGATGATGTTAGGTGGTGTTGTATGGTTCTAGATGGTGTTAGGTGGGGTTGTATGGTTCTAGATGATGTTAGGTGGTGTTGTATGGTTGTAGATGGTGTTAGGTGGGGTTGTATGTTTCTAGATGATGTTAGGTGGTGTTGTATGGTTCTAGATGGTGTTAGGTGGGGTTGTATGGTTCTAGATGATGTTAGGTGGTGTTGTATGGTTCTAGATGGTGTTAGGTGGGGTTGTATGTTTCTAGATGATGTTAGGTGGTGTTGTATGGTTCTAGATGGTGTTAGGTGGGGTTGTATGTTTCTAGATGATGTTAGGTGGTGTTGTATGGTTCTAGATGATGTTAGGTGGGGTTGTATGTTTCTAGATGGTGTTAGGTGGGGTTGTATGGTTCTAGATGATGTTAGGTGGTGTTGTATGGTTCTAGATGATGTTAGGTGGGGTTGTATGTTTCTAGATGATGTTAGGTGGTGTTGTATGGTTCTAGATGATGTTAGGTGGGGTTGTATGTTTCTAGATGATGTTAGGTGGTGTTGTATGGTTCTAGATGGTGTTAGGTGGGGTTGTATGTTTCTAGATGATGTTAGGTGGTGTTGTATGGTTGTAGATGGTGTTAGGTGGGGTTGTATGTTTCTAGATGATGTTAGGTGGTGTTGTATGGTTCTAGATGGTGTTAGGTGGGGTTGTATGTTTCTAGATGATGTTAGGTGGTGTTGTATGGTTCTAGATGATGTTAGGTGGGGTTGTATGTTTCTAGATGATGTTAGGTGGTGTTGTATGGTTCTAGATGATGTTAGGTGGGGTTGTATGTTTCTAGATGATGTTAGGTGGTGTTGTATGGTTCTAGATGGTGTTAGGTGGGGTTGTATGTTTCTAGATGATGTTAGGTGGTGTTGTATGGTTCTAGATGGTGTTAGGTGGGGTTGTATGTTTCTAGATGATGTTAGGTGGTGTTGTATGGTTCTAGATGATGTTAGGTGGGGTTGTATGTTTCTAGATGATGTTAGGTGGTGTTGTATGGTTCTAGATGGTGTTAGGTGGGGTTGTATGTTTCTAGATGATGTTAGGTGGTGTTGTATGGTTCTAGATGGTGTTAGGTGGGGTTGTATGTTTCTAGATGATGTTAGGTGGTGTTGTATGGTTCTAGATGATGTTAGGTGGGGTTGTATGTTTCTAGATGATGTTAGGTGGTGTTGTATGGTTCTAGATGGTGTTAGGTGGGGTTGTATGTTTCTAGATGATGTTAGGTGGTGTTGTATGGTTCTAGATGATGTTAGGTGGGGTTGTATGTTTCTAGATGATGTTAGGTGGTGTTGTATGGTTCTAGATGATGTTAGGTGGGGTTGTATGTTTCTAGATGATGTTAGGTGGTGTTGTATGGTTCTAGATGGTGTTAGGTGGGGTTGTATGTTTCTAGATGATGTTAGGTGGTGTTGTATGGTTCTAGATGGTGTTAGGTGGGGTTGTATGTTTCTAGATGATGTTAGGTGGTGTTGTATGGTTCTAGATGGTGTTAGGTGGGGTTGTATGTTTCTAGATGATGTTAGGTGGGGTTGTATGGTTCTAGATGATGTTAGGTGGGGTTGTATGGTTCTAGATGATGTTAGGTGGTGTTGTATGGTTCTAGATGATGTTAGGTGGGGTTGTATGTTTCTAGATGATGTTAGGTGGGGTTGTATGGTTCTAGATGGTGTTAGGTGGGGTTGTATGGTTCTAGATGATGTTAGGTGGGGTTGGATGGTTCTAGATGGTGTTAGGTGGGGTTGTATGGTTCTAGATGGTTCTAAGCGGTTGGATGGTTCTAGATGGTGTTAGGTGGGGTTGTATGTTTCTAGATGATGTTAGGTGGGGTTGTATGGTTCTAGATGGTTCTAAGCGGTTGGATGGTTCTAGATGATGTTAGGTGGGGTTGTATGTTTCTAGATGATGTTAGGTGGGGTTGTATGGTTCTAGATGGTTCTAAGCGGTTGGATGGTTCTAGATGATGTTAGGTGGGGTTGTATGTTTCTAGATGATGTTAGGTGGGGTTGGATGATTCTAGATGGTGTTAGGTGGGGTTGTATGGTTCTAGATGGTTCTAAGCGGTTGGATGGTTCTAGATGGTTGTAGGTGGGTTGTATGGTTCTAGATGGTTCTAAGCGGTTGGATGGTTCTAGATGGTGTTAGGTGGGGTTGTATGTTTCTAGATGATGTTAGGTGGGGTTGTATGGTTCTAGATGGTGTTAGGTGGGGTTGTATGTTTCTAGATGGTGTTAGGTGGGGTTGTATGGTTCTAGATGGTTCTAAGCGGTTGGATGGTTCTAGATGGTGTTAGGTGGGGTTGTATGTTTCTAGATGTTAGGTGGGGTTGTATGGTTCTAGATGGTGTTAGGTGGGGTTGTATGTTTCTAGATGGTGTTAGGTGGGGTTGGATGTTTCTAGATGTTAGGTGGTGTTGTATGGTTCTAGATGGTGTTAGGTGGGGTTGTATGGTTCTAGATGGTTCTAAGCGGTTGGATGGTTCTAGATGATGTTAGGTGGGGTTGGATGGTTCTAGATGGTGTTAGGTGGGGTTGTATGGTTCTAGATGGTTCTAAGCGGTTGGATGGTTCTAGATGGTGTTAGGTGGGGTTGTATGTTTCTAGATGATGTTAGGTGGGGTTGTATGGTTCTAGATGGTTCTAAGCGGTTGGATGGTTCTAGATGGTGTTAGGTGGGGTTGTGTGGTTCTAGATGGTTCTAAGCGGTTGTATGGTTCTAGATGGTGTTAGGTGGGGTTGTATGGTTCTAGATGGTTCTAAGCGGTTGTATGGTTCTAGATGGTGTTAGGTGGGGTTGTATGTTTCTAGATGATGTTAGGTGGGGTTGTATGTTTCTAGATGGTGTTAGGTGGGGTTGTATGGTTCTAGATGGTTCTAAGCGGTTGGATGGTTCTAGATGGTGTTAGGTGGGGTTGTATGTTTCTAGATGATGTTAGGTGGGGTTGTATGTTTCTAGATGGTGTTAGGTGGGGTTGTATGGTTCTAGATGGTTCTAAGCGGTTGGATGGTTCTAGATGGTGTTAGGTGGGGTTGTATGTTTCTAGATGATGTAGGTGGGTTCTAAGCGGTTGGATGGTTCTAGATGGTGTTAGGTGGGGTTGTGTGGTTCTAGATGGTTCTAAGCGGTTGTATGGTTCTAGATGGTGTTAGGTGGGGTTGTATGGTTCTAGATGGTTCTAAGCGGTTGTATGTTTCTAGATGGTGTTAGGTGGGGTTGTATGTTTCTAGATGATGTTAGGTGGGGTTGTATGGTTCTAGATGGTTCTAAGCGGTTGGATGGTTCTAGATGGTGTTGTATGGTTCTAGATGGTTCTAAGCGGTTGTATGGTTCTAGATGGTGTTAGAAGAGTAGAATGTTCTAGAAGGAGATGGTTCTAGAAGGTATGTTCTACCTGAGGACCGCCAGGTTCTTGAGGGTTTCTCCGACGCGAGGGTGGGAGGGGCCTAGCGTATCCCCATAGACCCGGAGGGCCCGCTGGTACAGAGGAAGAGCTTCTTCATGCTTCTTCTGCAACCCAGGAACATACCCAGGTCATACCCTGTACCCAGGTTATAACCTGTACCCAGGTCATACCCGGTACCCAGGTCACACCCAGGTCATACCTTGTACCCAGGTTATAACCTGTACCCAGGTCATACCCAGGTCATACCTTGTACCCAGGTTATAACCTGTACCCAGGTCATACCCTGTACCCAGGTCATACCCAGGTCATACCCTGTACCCAGGTCATACCCATACCCAGGTCATCCAGCTCATACCCTGTACCCAGGTCATACCCAGGTCATACCTTGTACCCAGGTTATAACCTGTACCCAGGTCATACGTTGTCCCCAGGTCATACCCTATACCCAGGTCACGGTGGTGCAGTGCTTGCACTGCTGCCTCACAGCAAGAAGGTCCTGGGATCGATTCCCACCTGGGGCGCTGTTGACTCGGGGTGCCCAGGTGGGTTATCTCCCGGCCTTTCTGTGTGGAGTTTGCATGTTCTCCCCGTGCTCTGCGGGGTCTCCTTACGGAGTCAGAACCCCAATTTAAAAAAAAACATGCGAAGAATCGCTTCTCCTGTCCAGTCCCTGACCAAGACGTGGACGAAAGATCTGGAGCTGATGGTCCCCGGGCGCTGTCAAGAACGGCTGCCCACTGCTCCTGGCTGCCCCTGGAGGGGCAGCATAACTCAGGATGGGTGAAATGCAGAGACTTAATTTCCGCTGGCCACCCTCCCTGCATGTGTGTGTGTGTTTGGCGGCCACCACTTCAAAAACATGCTGTGTTTGTGACCATAAAAGTGTGGATTAATAAAGTTGTTGATGTTCTTCTTCTTCTTCTACCCTATACCCAGGTCATACCCTGTACCCAGGAACATACCCAGGTCATACCCTGTACCCAGGTTATACCCTTGCTAGCCTCGGTAGCTAGCTAGGCTAGCTATCTGTGTTAGCAGAGCATTAGCAGTGTGTTAGCATCTCACCAGCTGGCAGTAGATGACGGCCAGGTTGACGAGCGCCGTGGCAACGCTGGGATGTTTGGCGCCAAAACTCTTCTGTCTGATGTCCAGAGCGAGCTCATATAGAGGGACGGCCTGCTCTAGCTTACCCTGAGACACACACATAGAGTTAGACAGCTGTGTATAGATATAGAGCATATAGATGTGTATAGATATAGAGCATATAGATGTGTATAGATATAGAGCATATAGATGTGTATAGATATAGAGCATATAGATGTGTATAGATATAGACAGCATATAGATGTGTATAGATTATAGAGCATATAGATGTGTATAGATACACAGCATATAGATGTGTATAGATATAGACAGCATATAGATGTGTATAGATACACAGCATATAGATGTGTATAGATATAGAGCATATAGATGTGTATAGATATAGACAGCATATAGATGTGTATAGATATAGAGCATATAGATGTGTATAGATACACAGCATATAGATGTGTATAGATAGACAGCATATAGATGTGTGTAGATATTGAGCATATAGATGTGTATAGATATAGAGCATATAGACAGCTGTGTATAGATAGACAGCATATAGATGTGTGTAGATATTGAGCATATAGATGTGTATAGATATAGACAGCATATAGATGTGTATAGATATAGAGCATATAGATGTGTATAGATACACAGCATATAGATGTGTATAGATATAGACAGCATATAGATGTGTATAGATATAGAGCATATAGATGTGTATAGATACACAGCATATAGATGTGTATAGATATAGAGCATATAGATGTGTATAGATATAGACAGCATATAGATGTGTATAGATATAGAGCATATAGATGTGTATAGATACACAGCATATAGATGTGTATAGATATAGAGCATATAGATGTGTATAGATAGACAGCATATAGATGTGTGTAGATATAGAGCATATAGATGTGTATAGATATAGACAGCATATAGATGTGTATAGATATAGAGCATATAGACAGCTGTGTATAGATAGACAGCATATAGATGTGCAGCCCACCCTGCGCTTGTAGAGCATGGCCAGGTGTTTGAGGGTGTAGGCCAGGGAGGGGTGGTCGGGCGACAGAGCGGCGGTGCGCAGCTCTAGGGCACGCTGGTACAGCTCTTCGGCCGCCTGGTACTCGCGCCGCTCGCTGTGCAGAGCCGCCAGGTTGTTGAGGGACTGGGCGCAGTCCGGGTGCTCGGGGCCCAGCACCCGCTGACGCATCTCCAGGGAGCGGCTCAGGAAGCCTCGCGCCACCCTGCCACGTAGCACGCCGTTAGCACGTAGCTAGCAGTCAGTTAGCATGCCGTTAGCACGCTGCTAGCACTCAGTTAGCACGCCGCTATCACTCAGTTAGCAGGTGCATGCTACCTAGTGTGTGTGTGTGTGTTCGTACTCCAGGTTGTTCTGCAGGTAGTACAGCACCCCCAGCTGGTTCAGAGAGTTGGCGCAGTCTGCCGAGTCCTTCCCTAGAGTCAGCTCCTCCAGCTGCAGGGCCCGCCTCCGCAGCAGGCTGAAACCATACTGGGAGAGAGAGGGGGACACTGGTGAAGCCATACTGGGAGAGAGAGGGGGACACTGGTGAAGCCATACTGCGAGAGAGGGGGAGACACTGGTGAAGCCCCTTCTGGTGGTCTGTCTGTCTGTCTGTCTGTCTGTCTCACTGTGTGTCCCTTCTGTCTGTCTGTCTGTGTCTGTCTCACCGTGTGTCCTTTCTGGTGGGCGGTCTTCTGTCGTATCCTGATGGATCTCTTCCGGAGTTTCTCAGCTTGTTCGTACCTGACAGCAAAGACAGCGTTACACAACACCCTACCCCCGCTCACCCGGTGTCACCCGCTGGGTGTCACCCCCTGGGTGCCGTCTGCAGCGGGCGCCACCCACTTGTTCTGCTTGTGGTAGAGCGCGGCGAGGGCCTCCAGCTCGCGGGCCACGCTGGCGTGCTCGGCCCCGTAGGCGTTCTCTGTGATCTGCAGCGCCTGACGGTACAGCTGCTCCGCGCCCTCGTACTTCCTCCAGGTCACGTAGACGCCGGCCAGCTGGTGCAGGGAGCGCGCCACGCTGGGGTGGTCCGGGTCCAGGGCCGTCTCCCGGATCTCCAGGGACCGCTGCAGGGGCGCCACTGCCTGGGGGGGACAGGAGGCTCTTCAGGGGTCTCTTCTCCTCTCTTCTAGATCTCTGTCTCTATCTCTACGTCTGTCCCACCTGGCTGGCCATGCCCAGGTCCCGGAGGAAGCGGCCCAGGGTCTCGTAGAGGCCGGCCAGCCTCCTCATGCCCGACTCCCCCTGGCAGCTGTGCTCGTGGTCCCGCAGGGCATCCAGGTACTGGGCCGCCATGGAGCCACGATCCTTCCCCACACACTGCCAGTAGCACAGCAGCTCCCAGAACCGGCCCCTGGGGGCCCCACACACAAGCAGGTTACACTGGGGCTAGGAGACTAGGAGACAGGGTTAGGAGACTAGGACCAGGGTAAGGAGACTAGGAGACCAGGATTAGGAGACGTGGACACTAGGGTTAGGAGATGAGGAGACAGAACCGACCTCAGAAGGAGGAGGTACCTCTTGTAGAGGTCCTGGGACACCAGGAGGTGGAGGAGGAGTAAAGGAGGAGGTGGAGGAGGAGTAAAGGAGGAGGAGGTACCTCTTGTAGAGGTCCTGGGACACCAGGAGGTTGAGGAGCACCAGCTGGAGCTTCTCCTTCTCTCCCTGCTGCTGCAGGAGCCAGGGGAGCTCATCAGCTGACCTCCAGGTCACCTCCTGCTCGCTGCACACACACATGCACGCACGCACACGCACGACCGACAAGCAAGGCAGCAGTGCACACACACACACACACACACACACACACACACACTAAGGGTTCCAGGTTCATATGGTCCAGGGTGAGAGGTGAAAGGTCAGGGGTCATCAGTACCTGAGCTTCTGGTTGAAGTACAGGATGAGTTTGTCTCTGGAAGGAACTGCTCTGTCCCCCCCGCTCAGGAACTCCTGTCTGACAGCCTCCCATGCCTTCACACACGCACACACACGCACGCACGCACACGCACGCACACACACAGGTGCATGCACACGCGTGCACGGACGCATAGACTGTACAGGTAAGCTACCTGCAGGTGATATAATGTACAGGTGAGTTACCTGCAGGTGATATAATGTACAGGTGAGTTACCTGCAGGTGATGGAAGCGGATCAGTCCACAGACCAGAGTCAGGATGCGAAGTTTGCTGAGTTGCTGCAGCACAGACGACAGAACAGGGAACTCCAGGTGGGGAATCAGCTCCAGGAGTTCAGATTCGCTCAGTCCGTTCCGGCTGGCCCACACCAAACACAGCATCTGAAACCATGACGACACCCCAGAGTTACATCACATGATGTTCTGGAGCTATGGCGATGACGGGCCTTGGATCGCATGCTACCTCGGTGGTGGTGTGTCGGTCACGCTGGGAGCTCAGGGAGTCCAGGGTCACCTGGAGAGCCAGGCGGTACAAAGACATCGTATCCTGGCAGAGAAGACATTGTTCCAGGAGCTTCTCCAGAGACCAACGCCCCCTACAGCTGGAGCACAGAACAAAACACTCAACACCATGGTCCAGAGACAAGGCTCCCAACACATCGACAGGCACTGACTCACCTGGACAGCAGTCTGGCCAGCAGGGTGACGTACAGAGCGCTGACTCACCTGGACAGTAGTCTGGCCAGCAGGGTGACGTACAGAGCGCTGACTCACCTGGACAGCAGTCTGGCCAGCAGGGTGACGCACAGAGCACTGACTCACCTGGACAGCAGTCTGGCTAGCAGGGTAACGTACAGAGCACTGACTCACCTGGACAAAGCAGTCTGGCCAGCAGGGTAACGTACAGAGCACTGCAGGCCGATGCAGAGCGACAGTGCTGCTCCAGTCTTTCTCCTGCAACAACAACACACCTACTTCAGAACCTCCTCCTAAACCTCGTAAGAACCTCTCCTAATGCCTCCTCAGAACTCCTCCTAAAACCTCAGTCCAGAACCCTCTCCCACCTCCTCTCCTCACCTCCCACCTTCTCTTCCCCTTCTCAAACCCCTCTCCTCTCACACCCCCACCGCCTCCTAGCAGAGGAGGTGTTAGAGGAAACCCTGACCCTGGTCCTCGGATAGCTGGACCTCCAGGTCCTGGAACTCTGAGGGCCACCATGCTCCTGACCTCCCTGGGGCTCAGAGGCCTCCATGTGGGAGAGTGGGCCATAACCTGGACACACACACACACACACACACACACACACACACATACATACACATACACATACACATACACACATACACATACACACACCCCATGAGCAACAGTATGGGTTCTACAGCTACTGATTTCGGATTGGTTTGATGGGCTAGGTGTTAATTGCAGGTGTGGTACCTCCAGGTATGTGGGCAGGTCTCCACGTTGACGGACACAACCACCCGGACGTTGACAGGGAGTGGGTCGATCAGCCACTTCATGTGTCTCTCTGCGTTCTGTAATCATAACCCCCATCAGACAGGAAGCCAGCAGAAAATGTTGCTACCATAGCAACAAAGCTAGGCTTCATACCTGGATCTGGTCGATGGAGTCAATGATGATGATGATGGTTGCCTTGGTGACGAGCCGACAAGCGCTCCAGCCAGCGAGGGAAGTCCTCCAGGATCTTACTGGGCTCCATGGAGAGACCTGAGACCGACCACAGGTGCTGCAGTAGCTGCAGAACAACATCCCTGGTTATACCTGCTCACACCTGGTCACACCTGGTCACACCTGGTTAGATCTGGTCACACCTGGTCATACCTGGTCACCTGGTCACACCTGGTCAACCTGGTCATACGCTGGTCACACCTGGTCACCGACCTGGTTCCACAACCTAGGTCATACCTGGTCATCACCTGGTCATACCTGGTCATACCTGGTCACACCTGGTCATAACCTGGTCACACCTGGTCATACCTGGTCACACCCTGGTATACCTGGTCACACCTGGTTCATATCCTGGTCACACACCTGGGGTAAACCTAGAACTTGTGGTTTAGGATTGTGTAGCATTCTACCCTAGCTTATCGTGCTGTTTCTTTATCCTTACTGGTCTTGCTATCTTGCTGTCAACCTAGCAACTATGAATGCCTGAAACTTGTTCTATTCTAATCTTTATGTAACATCAGCGATATTTGTTTCGACAGATTTACTCATTGTAAGTCTTTGGATGACAGCGTCTGTCAAATGCTCTGAATGCTAACTTGGAGCGTGGCTCACCTTGAGGGTGAGGCGCTTGATGAGCAGAACCGGTTCTGAGCTGGTGGAGAGAGGACGACCCACCAGGTGGTACAGGACCAGGGTGTTGGGGGAGGTCTTCTGCTGCAGCTCAATCCTGATAAGAGGTACGGATAGTCAGCTAGATACCCCATGAAGACCCAGCCTGGTCATGACCCCCCATGAAGACCCACCCCAGCCTTGTCATGACCCCATGAAGACCCACCCCAGCCTGGTCATGACCCCATGAAGACCTATCGCAGCCTGGTCATGACCCCCCAGGGTGAGCCTCTTCTCCTCTCACCATTTGGACAGCAGGAGAGACTTCCCGGACCCTGGACCCCCGGACAGCAGCAGTGGGGGGGTGGGAGGTGGGGCCGCCACCATGTCATTCAGACGCTCTAGATACTGAAGACAGACGTTTAGATATAGACCTCTCTCCTGGAGGAGGAGAACATGGAGAACATGGAGAACATAGCCCTCTCTCCTGGAGGAGGAGAACATGGAGAACATGGATAACATAGCCCTCTCTCCTGGAGGAGGAGAACATGGAGAACATAGAACCTCTCTCCTCGAGGAGGAGAACATGGAGAACATGGGGAACATGGAGAACATAGCCCTACCTTCTGCAGGCCTAGTGGAGAGGAGGTGCTGCAGGCCTCTTGGAAGGCCTCAGACTGTTCCTGTTCATCATGGAGGTCCCACAGCACGTCCCCCCAGTCCTCATCAGGACCCTCCTCCATCCCAGAGTCCTGGGAGTCCTGGCCCTCCACCCCTAGCAGCTCCTGGGGCCACAGGGAACCAAACCTTCTTCACAACTCACTTTGTTTGGGGGGCGTGGTTATTGTTTGAGGGTGTGGTTATTTTTAGGGGCGTGGTTATTGTTTGAGGGTGTGGTTATTGTTAGGGGCGTGGTTATTGTTAGAGGGTGTGGTTATTGTTAGGGGCGTGGTTATTGTTTGAGGGTGTGGTTATTGTTAGGGGCGTGGTTATTGTTAGGGGGTGTGGTTATTGTTGGGGGCATGGTTATTGTTAGAGGGTGTGGTTATTGTTAGAGGGTGTGGTTATTGTTAGAGGGTGTGGTTATTGTTAGAGGGTGTGGTTATTGTTTGAGGGTGTGGTTATTGTTAGGGGCGTGGTTATTGTTTGAGGGTGTGGTTATTGTTAGGGGCGTGGTTATTGTTAGGGGGTGTGGTTATTGTTGGGGGCATGGTTATTGTTAGAGGGTGTGGTTATTGTTAGGGGCGTGGTTATTGTTTGGGGGCGTGGACTGTCTCTACCTGTGTGATGAGCTTCTCCAGCTGACAGTAGATCAAGGCGGCTCCGTCCTCTGCAGAGCCACTGTGGTCGACCACCTGAACAACCGTCAGCATGATGTCACCATGACAACCGTCAGCATGATGTCACCATGACAACCATCAGCATGATGTAACCATGACAACCATCAGCATGATGTCACCATGACAACCGTCAGCATGATGTAACCATGACAATTGTCAGCATGATGTAACCATGACGACCATCAGCATGATGTCACCATGACAACCGTCAGCATGATGTAACCATGACAACCGTCAGCATGATGTCACCATGACAACCGTCAGCATGATGTCACCATGACAACCGTCAGCATGATGTCAACGACCCATCAGCATGATGTCAACGACCCATCATCATGGTGTCACCATGGCAACCTATCATCACGGCGTCCTCACCTGGAGCTTGGCAGCGGTGTGGGCGGAGCTGACCCTCTCCAGCAGCAGTCTGCTGGGCTCTGGGAGGCTCCGCCCCTCCTCAGTACGGACGTACACCAGCAGGGGGCGCCCGTCCGGGGTCCTCACAAAGGCTTCCTCCGCATCCTCCGCGGCCGCGCTGGACACAGGACACGCCGAGGTCAGGACCCCCGTGGCGGGCGGGGGTCCTGACCGCCGCATGGGGGCGTGGCCTGTACCTGGCGAGGGGCCGTGGCCTTACCTGGCGAGGGGGGACCGGAGGAGCAGGACGCACACAGAGCTCCTCTCCAGCTCCCGCCGGCGCTCGGCGGAGAAGGAGGCGGCGCTCTCCTCGGGAAAACTCACACTGAGGTAGAAGTGACCTCTGACCTCACACAGCCTCTGGAGCCTGCTGGAGTAGTGCTACAACACACACACACACACAACACATACAACACACACAACACACACACACCACACCACACACCACACACACCACACCACACCCACAACACATACACACACCACACCACACACACACAACACATACACACAACACATACACAACACATACACACAACCACCACACCACACACACAATACACACACAACACATACAACACACCACCCGTCAGCTCCACCTGCTGCAGCCTTGCCCCACCTTGAAACACCAGCAGGTGAGACGGAGATAAGGAGGAGGTGATGAGGAGGATAAGGAGGAAGAGGTGATGAGGAGGAGGAGGTGAGGAGGAGGAGGAGGAGGTGGTGAGGAGGTGAGGAGGAGGAGGAGGTGGTGAGGAGGTGAGGGGGAAGAGGAGGTGAGGAGGAGGAGGAGGAGAGGAGGAAGAGGTGGTGAGGAGGAGGAGGAGGTGGTGGTGAGGAGGTGGTGATGGGGAGGAGAAGGAGGAAGAGGTGATGAGGAGGAGGAGGTGAGGAGGTGGTGAGGAGGAGGAGGAGGTGGGTGAGGAGGAGGAGGAGGTGGTGAGGAGGAGGTGAGGAGGAGGAGGAGGTGGTGGTGAGGTGACAAGGTGAGGAGGTGGTGGTGAGGAGGTGAGGAGGAAGAGGTGAGGAGGAAGAGGAGGTGGTGAGGAGGAGGAGGAGGTGGTGAGGGGGTGAGGAGGTGAGGAGGAGTAGGAGGAGGAGGAGGAGGTGAAGAGGAGGAGGTGAGGAGAAGGTGTTGAGGAGGTGAGGAGGAAGAGGTGAGGAGGAGGAGGTGGTACCTGCAGGAAGACCTCCAGCTCCTCCTGGGTGTCTGGGCTGCAGATGAGGAGGCATCGCACTGTGTTGCTGCACAAGGAGACCAGAGGAGAAACCAGCAAGAGACTGGCAACCGCAGCCTCCCAGTCATCTGACACACACACACACACACACACTGTAATGTTGGTTGAGCAGCCTGGTGGAGGCTAAGTGCACGCGGGGCCCCAGCTGGTACCTCTGCTGACGTTAGCGAAGGGCCCCTCCACGTCCACCAGGCTGTGGGCGAGCTCCGGCCCCCGCAGGCTCTGCTGCAGGTGCATCATGCTGCCCAGAGACGGCTCACTGCCCAGGGGCCCGCCCAGCCAGGACTCACACTGAGTCCCCGCCGCTGCAACACACACACACACACGTGATAGTTAGTTAGCTCGGTTAGCAAGGGTTAGTTAGGCTTAGTTATGGTCAGTGCAGGCCAGGCAGGCTAAGGGTCTTACGTGTGACAGTGGGTCTGTGCTCATCACAGTCTGAGTCGTCAGGGTGGTAGACCTGGACTCCCTGCGCCTGCAGCTGCTGCAGTCTGGCCTCCAGCTCCCTCTTGGCCCTCAGAAGATCCTGGATCTCCTTCTCCTTGGTCTCCCGGAAGATCTGCTCTCAGGTCAGTTAGGGTCAGGTTAACAGACCTGGAGTCAGGTTGATATGTGTAACAGGTTATGTAGGAGGTGTGTTTACTTTAAACTGCCTCTTGACTTTGTCCCGGTCGTGTTCGAAGGTGGCCGCTCTCTCCATGGTTTGGTACTTGGCCTCCAGAGCTCCCTCCCTCTCACGCAGAACCTTCTGGTAGGTCTTCTGTAGAGCCTGCGAGTTACCCAGCATGTTATATACAGCATGTTATACGACATGTTACACGGCATGTGAATCACCTGTCTTTGTGCAGGTGGGTGTCTCCTTACCTGCAGCTCGGCTCGCAGCCTCTTGTTCTCCTCGTCCAGCTTGGCCTCCTTCTTCTGCATGGAGGAGATCTCGTTGTTCTTGCTCACACGGAAGATCTCGTACTCCTTGCGGAGCCTCTCATACTCGGCGGCGTACTCCAGGTCCACGGAGCCGGTGGACTTGAAGCTGGCGCCGATGGCCCGCGGCCCGCGGCGGAAGGAGCTGCGCAGGAGACGAGCTTTGGGCTTCACCTCCACGGGGATCTCACAGGCCTCCCCTCCCCCGCCCCCGTAGCCCTCCTCGATCACCTCCCCCGGACTCACCAGGGACGAGGCACTGCCCATGGTGTCCCCACGGCTCTCAGTCCTACTGGGAGACGGCCACCATACCTACTGGGAGATGTCCACCTTATCTACTGAGAGATGTCCACCATATCTACTGGGAGATGTCCACCTTATCTACTGGGAGATGTCCATCATATCTACTGGGAGATGTCCACCATATCTACTGGGAGATGTCCACCTTATCTACTGGGAGACGGCCACCATACCTACTGGGAGACGTCCACCATACCTACTGGGAGATGTCCACCTTATCTACTGAGAGATGTCCACCATATCTACTGGGAGATGTCAACTTATCTACTGGGAGGATGTCCATCATTCACTGGGAGATGTTCACCATATCTACTGGGAGATGTCCACCTTATCTACTGGGAGAACGGCCACCATACCTACTGGGAGACGTCCACCATATCTACTGGAAAGATGTCGACCTTATCTACTGGAGATGTCCACCATATCTACTGGGAGATGTCCACCATCTACTGGGAGATGTCCCACCCTTATCTACTGGGAGATGTCCACCATACCTACTGGGAGATGTCCATCATATCTACTGGGAGATGTCCACCATATCTACTGGGAGATGTCCACCTTATCTACTGGGAGACGGCCACCATACCTACTGGGAGATGTCCACCATATCTACTGGGAGATGTCCACCATATCTACTGGGAGATGTCCACCATATCTACTGGGAGATGTCCACCATATCTACTGGGAGATGTCCACCATATCTACTGGGAGATGTCCACCATATCTACTATGACTCTTTATCCACTTCCTTTGTCCTGTAAAGCAGACTGAATAACGTGTAAAACACAACAGGAATGTACACCAGACAATAAGTACAATAAGTACAAAGTAAAGTAAAAGTAAAGAAAGTAAAGTAAAAGTTAAGTGAAGAGTACTCACTGTCCGCCCCGGAGCTAACGGGCTGAGCGACGAGGAGGCGGAGCTAACGGGCTGAGCGAGGAGGAGGAGGAGCTAACGGGCTGAGCGAGGAGGGGGCGGAGCTAACGGGCTGAGCGAGGAGGAGGAGGAGCTAACGGGCTGAGCGAGGAGGCGGAGCTAACGGGCTGAGCGACGAGGAGGAGGAGCTAACGGGCTGAGCGAGGAGGAGGAGGGAGCTAACGGGCTGAGCGACGAGGAGGAGGAGCTAACGGGCTGAGCGAGGAGGAGGAGGAGCTAACGGGCTAGCGAGGAGGAGGAGGAGCTAACGGGCTGAGCGAGGGGGCGGAGCTCCGAGGGAACGTCATGAAGAGACTAACGGGACGCAGCCCAGCGAGCTGCTCTGTACCTGTTGATAGCACTTAGCATCGTTAGCATCGGCTGAGCTAACTCACCGAACGTCCCGTTATGCTAGCATCTGTCCCGCTCTGTGAGCTCTGTGTGCTAGCCGAGAGACCGCTGTACTCTTAGCCGCAGCAGCTAGTTAGCCTCGGCTAGCCCCCCTCCACAGCTGCTAGTTAGCCTAGCTAGTTAGCTTCGGCTAGCGCCACAGCTGTATCTACATTGTCTTCATCATGGGCCTCATCTTCGCCAAACTGTGGAGTTTCTTCTGTAACCAAGGTTAGTAATACTTAACTAGTACACTTACTAGTACACTTAACCAAGGTTAGTAATACTTAACTCGTACACTTAACTAGTACACTTAACTAGTACACTTAACCATGGTTAGTAATACTTAACTAGTACACTTACTAGTACACTTACTAGTACACTTAACCATGGTTAGTAACACTTTACTAGTACACTTAACTAGCACACTTAACCATGGTTAGAAACACTTTACTAGTACACTTAACCAAGGTTAGTAACTCGTTAAGTACACTCAGTATAAAATGTTTTCAAGGTAAACACGATATACTCTATAGTACTATTAGTATTAAGTTAAACACTATGTACTAATGGTATCGTCTTTTGTGTTAAAGGTGAACACTATATACTATACTGTTAGTATTAAGTTAAACACTATGTACTAGTAGTATATAGTTTGTCTTGTGTTAAAGGTAAACACTATATACTATTAGTGTACAAAGCATGACTTCAACCCCGAAAGAAGTGTTTTGTGTGAGTCTTGGTTGAACCTTGTTGATGTGTTTTACTGACATTATCTACCAGTAGTTAGCTGTAGTACTAGCTGCTGCTGCTGCTCGTTAGTTAGACACATGGCGTGGTAGGTTAGGTCGACCAAAGTCTGTGATGCTCTTTGTTTAGGAAACTACACCCTCCTGTATCTCCTAGTCACTAACCTAGTCACTAACCTAGTCACCCCGATGCTTCATGTATAGATACATTTTGAAATTAATAATCTTTCCACCTCTTTTCAGCTAATGAGGATTACAACCCATCATCCTAATCCTTCTTTAAACCAGGATTATTCTACGAGTGGCCTGCTTTGCTTTCACACTCTGGGCCAGATCTGTCTCTCTAGAAACATCCAGCCTAGACTAAGTTGTGTATTAAATTAAACCGTAATGGGGATAATCTAACGCATTTTATGACGACAGCAAAGTGTTCTAGACACCTAAAGCCTCCACAGGCTATCAACATGCTACATACTCCAGTACAATAGAATACAATAACCTTCCTTCCTGGGCCAGACCCCCCTGATCTCACTTCCTGTCTGCACCTGTAGGGTGGAGAAGCCAAAGCAATCCAGTAGAATGTATTGTTCATGGGTGTTGATGGCATACAGGAGTTAGTTTATCACCCAACCACCAGACACAGAGGAGTTAGTTTATCACCCCACCACCAGACATACAGGAGTTAGTTTATCACCCCACCACCAGACACAGAGGAGTTAGTTTATCACCCCACCACCAGACATACAGGAGTTAGTTTATCACCCCACCACCAGACACAGAGGAGTTAGTTTATCACCCCACCACCAGACATACAGGAGTTAGTTTATCACCCCACCACCAGACACAGAGGAGTTAGTTTATCACCCCACCACCAGACACAGAGGAGTTAGTTTATCACCCCACCACCAGACACAGAGGAGTTAGTTTATCACCCCACCACCAGACACAGAGGAGTTAGTTTATCACCCCACCACCAGACACAGAGGAGTTAGTTTATCACCCACCACCAGACACAGAGGAGTTAGTTTATCACCCCACCACCAGACACAGAGGAGTTAGTTTATCACCCACCACCAGACACAGAGGAGTTTAGTTTATCACCCCACCACCAGACACAGAGGAGTTAGTTTATCACCCCACACCAGACACAGAGGAGTTAGTTTTATCCACCCACCACCAGACACAGAGGAGTTAGTTTATCACCCCACCACCAGACATACAGCGCCGACAATCCATCAAGTATTATGCCGCGGTAGCCGTAATGCGCCGACAATCCATCAAGCGGTGCGGCTTGACAGATTTTTGAGCGCCGTGTACCACATAAAATCGGTTCGAGGTTAATACATAAGGCGCACCGGATTATACCCAGCCGTATTGTATACAGTATATATTTATGTAATACTACCTCAGTATTAGAGTAGTATGTGTATACAGTATATATTTATGTAATACTACCTCAGTATTAGAATAGTATGTGTTCCAGGAGGCACGCAGTGAGTCCTGGCCACCGATGTCCCACATGAGGAAGTGAGTGTTCTTCACCACGATCTCCTCCACATTACTGCCGATGGTGGGGGAGGTGTGGACCACCTCGTTCATCAGGCTGGACACACACAGTATGAGGGTATGAGTATTGTAGTATATGGTAGAGTTTTGTAGTATATGGTAGAATATTGTAGTACTTACAACTGGTAGAGGATGGTGGTCTTGCCTGCATTGTCCAGTCCAACTATGATCACCTTGTGTTCTGCACATGAAGACCACAACAAATCAGGAACCAGACACACACTCCTAGACTAACTCCTGTATGTCTGGTGGTGGGGTGATAAACTAACTCCTCTGTGTCTGGTGGTGGGGTGATAAACTAACTCCTCTGTGTCTGGTGGTGGGGTGATAAACTAACTCCTGTGTGTCTGGTGTGGGTTAACAAAGGTGTAATTACCAGGTGTATGTTAACCAGGTGTATGTTAACAGGTGTATATTAACCAGGTGTATGTTAACCAGGTGTATGTTAACCAGGTGTATGTTAACCAGGTGTATATTAACCAGTGTATGTTACCAGGTGTATGTTAACCAGGTGTATGTTAACGCAGGTGCATGCTAACCAGGTGTATGTTAACCAGGTGTATGTTAACCAGGTGTATGTTACGAGGTGTATGTTAACGAGGTGTATGTTCACCAGGTGTATGTTAACCAGGTGTATGTTAACGAGGTGTATGTTCACCAGGTGTATGTTAACCAGGTGTATGTTAACGAGGTGTATGTTAACCAGGTGTATGTTAACGAGGTGTATGTTAACCAGGTGTATGTTAACGAGGTGCATGTTCACCAGGTCTATTGTTACGAGGTGTATGTTAACGAGGTGTATGTTAACGAGGTGTATGTTCACAGGTGTATGTTACCGAGGTGTATATTAACGAGGTGTATGTTAACGAGGTGTATAGTAATGAGGTGCATGTTAACCAGGTGTATGTTAACCAGGTGTATGTTAACGAGGTGTATGTTAACCAGGTGTATATTAACCAGGTGTATGTTAACCAGGTGTATATTAACCAGGTGTATGTTAACGAGGAGTATGTTAACCAGGTGTATGTTAACGAGGTGTATATTAACCAGGTGTATATTAACCAGGTGTATGTTAACCAGGTGTATGTTAACCAGGTGTACTCACAGTCCACTTCATCTGTGCCATCCATACAGTCCAGGGTGAAGTCACATGCTCTCTCCAGCGGTACGCACGTTCCTGCAGCGCAGGTCACTTCCTGTGGGGTACAGGTCGCCCCTCCCCCCGGGACGCAGAGCAGCACAGCGGATAGCCACCCCGCTACCCCGAGCCCTGCTAAGCGTAGCCCTGCTAAGCGTAGCCCTGCTAAGCGTAGCCCCCCTCGATGCCCCATCAGGTGAGGTATTCCTGGTATTGGAGATGAGGTCTCAACATTCACAACATATAAACATTCAACTAACAGATCTATAAACCTCAAACAAACACTGATTTATGAGTCTGCTCTCTCTAACACTTCCAGGTGGATGTCTGCGCTGAAGCTATTAACATGGAGACACCGGCAATAAATGACTTTTATGGTACTTACTCAACAGGTGTGTGTGTGTGTCATATGGTCTGTCAGAGTCCCCATTTGTTCAATAGGTGTCAGCAAACCTCCCACGTGACTTTATTGTTTTATTATGAAGGCTTTAAGTGAGTCAGGATTGTGCTTTTATTTTACTATGGACATAATTTAACTTTTATTTCTGAGAAGTGATTGGAAAGGTGAGAGCTCTGAGAGGAGCTTCATGCTTCATTATCATCACATGTTGCTGCTGCTATCTACTAGTTACCATTTATATGCTAAGATAATAATATTACTGTCCTGCACACGGACACCTTTACTACATTGTAGCACCAACAGCCAGAGTATTACTACTTTACTTGTCACTTTTTACTTTTTACTCTACTTATTCGGTACGATTACTCATTGTGTTTTAGAAGAAGAAAGAATCTTCCACCTCCTCCTCTTCCTCACCTCCTCCTCTACCTTCTCCTCCTTCACTAGCTCCTCCTCCTCTACCTTCTCCTCCTTCACTAGCTCCTCCTCCTCTACCTTCTCCTCCTTCTTCACTAGCTCCTCCTCCTTCACTAGCTCCTCCTCCTCTACTTTCTCCTCCTTCACTAACTCCTCCTCCTTCACTAGCTCCTCCTCTACCTTCTCCTCCTTCACTAGCTCCTCCTCCTCCTTTACCTTCTCTTTCACGAGCTCCTCCTCCTTCACTAGCTCCTCCTCCTCCTTTACTTCTCCTCTTTCACAAGCTCCTCCTCCTTCACTATCTCCTCCTCCTCCTCTACCTCCTCCTTCACTAGCTCCTGCAGTGGACCAGGAGGGTGGCGCCCCCTGGCGGCACGGAGACGCACCGCAGCAGTTCACGTCGTGTACAGTTAGGCTGCTTCAGTATTTTAATAATAATACTAAAGTAACACTTAAGTAATACTAATAGGTTAATACTAACAGGTTAATACTAATAGTGTTTAGGAGTTTACTTACAAAAAGAAACATTTGATTTCCAGAAGCTGAAGTCCCAACGATGTCGACGAAGTAAAAGATGAGAGACAGGAGAAAACAGAGCAGGGCGCCACCAGGCGGACGCCAGCTGTAACTACACCGTCTAGTCAGAGCAGGTAGGGTTAGGTGGTGTCTTGCTCAGGGACACCTCCACACATAGCTAGGAGGAGCAGGTAGGGTTAGGTGGTGTCTTGCTCAGGGACACCTCCACACATAGCTAGGAGGAGCAGGTAGGGTTAGGTGGTGTCTTGCTCAGGGACACCTCCACACTTAGCTCGGAGGAGCAGGTAGGGTTAGGTGGTGTCTTGCTCAGGGACACCTCCACACTTAGCTAGGAGGAGCAGGTAGGGTTAGGTGGTGTCTTGCTCAGGGACACCTCCACACTTAGCTAGGAGGAGCAGGTAGGGTTAGGTGGTGTCTTGCTCAGGGACACCTCCACACTTAGCTAGGAGGAGCAGGTAGGGTTAGGTGGTGTCTCGCTCAGGGACACCTCCACACTTAGCTAGGAGGAGGAGGTAGGGTTAGGTGGTGTCTTGCTCAGGGACACCTCCACACTTAGCTAGGAGGAGGAGCAGGTAGGGTTAGGTGGTGTCTCGCTCAGGGACACCTCCACACTTAGCTAGGAGGAGCAGGTAGGGTTAGGTGGTGTCTCGCTCAGGGACACCTCCACACTTAGCTAGGAGGAGGAGGTAGGGTTAGGTGGTGTCTTGCTCAGGGACACCTCCACACTTAGCTAGGAGGAGGAGCAGGTAGGGTTAGGTGGTGTCTCGCTCAGGGACACCTCCACACTTAGCTAGGAGGAGCAGGTAGGGTTAGGTGGTGTCTCGCTCAGGGACACCTCCACACTTAGCTAGGAGCAGCAGGGATCAAACCTGCAACCTTCTGGTTGCCAGACAACCGCTCTCAGTCCCTGAGCCACTGGTGCCTACATGGAGACAGTGGTCCTACCAGCGGTAGATTAACCAGCTGATCACTATAACAAGTCTTTTATGCACCACAATGATATATTGCCTTGTCTTCCAACAAATGCCCTCAATGTAAATATACAGTCCAGGTGTTACAACAGCGCCCCTGGTGGAGGACAAACAGCGGTACACACGCTAGTGAAGCAGCAGACACAGAACTACGTTTCAAAATAAAAGTTTTATTAAAAACAAACACGTGACCAAGGTCATACAAGGTCACAGCAATTCAAAAATGTATCTTGGCTGTTGAGTCCACATGGTCCTCATCTCACACACACACACACACACACACACACACACACACACACACACACACACACACACACACACACACACACACACACACACACACACTACGCTAAGCTACTCTCAAACCTTGTAGCACAAGATGCAGGCTGAGCCAAGTTGGCTAACCGTAGCGTCCCGGGGCTAACCGTAGCCAACATGCAACAGGTGTGGGTGATGCACACCAGCATCGTATGAGTACATTAAAAAAAAGGCGAACATCTTAATAGAACTGAAATATAAAACATGAAATAAGCACAATGAGAACAATTAAAATACTGTTGAGATAACTCTGTAGCGTTCTGAACTTAGTGTTGATCTAGCCTCTCACCCTGTGTGTGTGTTCCAACTTGACCTTTGTGTGTGTGCTTCTGTGTGTTCCAACTTGACCTTAGTGTGTGTGTGTGTGTGTGTGTGTGTGTGTGTGTTCCAACTTGACCTTAGTGTGTGTGTGTGTGTGTTCCAGCTTGACCTTAGTGTGTGTGCGTGTGGCTTGCATGCAAGCTGCTGGAATGAGTCCAGGTCGTTACCCAGAATGCACCACATGAGCGTAGCTTATGAAACGGTTTGTTAGCACCGACGTCTCAGAGAACTGAATGCAACACAATTCCTCCAATCACAGCCTGGCGTGGCTGTGGTTTCCATGACGACATGATATGTATGTAGTGTTGGCTCCTCCTCTCTGATTGGTCCAGAGGTTGAGGATAGCAGCTCCATCAGAACAGGACTTCCTGTTTAGTCTTTAGGTCAAAAGGTGAAACTTTTCCTCCACCTGTCCATCGACTCTCCGTGGGGGCGGGGCTATCTGAGTCCAGCTCTGGAACTCATCCACTCCAGACCCTGACACAACCTGCAGACGAGTCACACACACACTTAGTAACACACCTGGGGACGAGTCACACACACTTAGTAACACCTGGAGATGAGTCACACACACTTAGTAACACACCTGGGGATGAGTCACACACACTTAGTAACACCTGGAGACGAGTCACACACACACTTAGTAACACACCTGGGGACGAGTCACACACACTTAGTAACACCTGGAGATGAGTCACACACACTTAGTAACACACCTGGGGATGAGTCACACACACTTAGTAACACACACTGAGTCACACACACTTAGTAACACACCTGGGGACGAGTCACACACACTTAGTAACACCTGGAGACAAGCCACACACACTTAGTAAGACACCTGGAGACGAGTCACAGGATGTAGATCTATAGAGTGGGTGTGTGTAGATGTAGATCTATAGAGTGGGTGTGTGTAGATGTAGATCTATAGAGTGGGTGTGTGTAGATGTAGATCTATAGAGTGGGTGTGTGTAGCTGTAGATCTATAGAGTGGGTGTGTGTAGCTGTAGATCTATAGAGTGGGTGTGTGTAGATGTAGATCTATAGAGTGGGTGTGTGTAGAGCTACAGAGTCTAGATGTGGAGCCTCACCCCTCCCCGGTCAGGGCGCAGCAAGACTGGATGTGCCAGGGGTGGTCCTTGATGGAGCTCAGGCTCAGGTACTTGGAGATCTCTGCTGCACACATGCAGCCCTTCATGTCCTGCTTGTTGGCCAGGATGAGCAGGGCGGCCTTACGCAGGTCCTACACACACACACACACACACACACACACACACACACACACACACACACACACACACACACACTCTCTGAGGCCCGGCTAGCAGCTGCTTAGCATGGTGTGCATATTGTGTATGGCGGTTGCCATGGTTACCTCGTGCGCCAGCATGCGGTAGAGTTCCTCTTTAGAGATGACCAGCCTCTCACGGTCCGTGCTGTCAACCACCAGGATGATGAACTAGAGGCAGAGAACCACAACCACAGGATGATGAACTAGAGGCAGAGAACCACAACCACAGGATGAGGAACTAGAGGCAGAGAACCACAACCACAGGATGAGGAACTAGAGGCAGAGAACCACAACCACAGGATGAGGAACTAGAGGCAGAGAACCACAACCACAGGATGAGGAACTAGAGGCAGAGAACCACAACCACAGGATGAGGAACTAGAGGCACAGAACCACAACCACAGGATGAGGAACTAGAGGCAGAGAACCACAACCACAGGATGAACTAGAGGCAGAGAACCACAACCACAGGATGAACTAGAGGCAGAGAACCACAACTAGAGGAACCAGAGGCAGAGAACCTCCAGGATGAGGAACTAGAGGCACATAGGTACTTTCGCTTGGAGAACTCAAATCCACAAGAACATCTTCTACTAGAGACTGTACTGGACCCTTTCACCAGCTGTTCCTGTGAAAGCCCATCTCAGTGGACGACCCTAACTCTAACCCCTGACCCCTGACCAGACAACACAAAGTGTTCTATCAGTAGCTTTAAAGTAAAGCTGAAAAATGTGCTTCAAGCTACTCAACATTGTACCCACTGACTATGTTATTTGTTTTGCTTAAATATCCTTGCTTTTAATTGTCTAACATACACATGGTGTGTGTGTGTGTGTAGTCTACCTCAGTATTAGAGTAGTATGTGTTACTTCGTCGACATCGTTGGGACTTCAGCTTCTGGAAATCAAATGTTTCTTTTTGTAAGTAAACTCCTAAACACTATTAGTATTAACCTGTTAGTATTAACCTATTAGTATTACTTAAGTGTTACTTTAGTATTATTATTAAAATACTGAAGCAGCCTAACTGTACACGACGTGAACTGCTGCGGTGCGTCTCCGTGCCGCCACCCTCTTGGTCCACTGCAGGAGCTAGTGAAGGAGGAGGTAGAGGAGGAGGAGGAGATAGTGAAGGAGGAGGAGCTTGTGAAAGAGGAGAAGTAAAGGAGGAGGAGGAGCTAGTGAAGGAGGAGGAGCTCGTGAAAGAGAAGGTAAAGGAGGAGGAGGAGCTAGTGAAGGAGGAGAAGGTAGAGGAGGAGCTAGTGAAGGAGGAGGAGTTAGTGAAGGAGGAGAAGGTAGAGGAGGAGGAGCTAGTGAAGGAGGAGGAGCTAGTGAAGAAGGAGGAGAAGGTAGAGGAGGAGGAGCTAGTGAAGGAGGAGAAGGTAGAGGAGGAGGAGCTAGTGAAGGAGGAGAAGGTAGAGGAGGAGGTGAGGAAGAGGAGGAGGTGGAAGATTCTTTCTTCTTCTAAAACACAATGAGTAATCGTACCGAATAAGTAGAGTAAAAAGTAAAAAGTGACAAGTAAAGTAGTAATACTCTGGCTGTTGGTGCTACAATGTAGTAAAGGTGTCCGTGTGCAGGACAGTAATATTATTATCTTAGCATATAAATGGTAACTAGTAGATAGCAGCAGCAACATGTGATGATAATGAAGCATGAAGCTCCTCTCAGAGCTCTCACCTTTCCAATCACTTCTCAGAAATAAAAGTTAAATTATGTCCATAGTAAAATAAAAGCACAATCCTGACTCACTTAAAGCCTTCATAATAAAACAATAAAGTCACGTGGGAGGTTTGCTGACACCTATTGGACAAATGGGGACTCTGACAGACCATATGACACACACACACACCTGTTGAGTAAGTACCATAAAAGTCATTTATTGCCGGTGTCTCCATGTTAATAGCTTCAGCGCAGACATCCACCTGGAAGTGTTAGAGAGAGCAGACTCATAAATCAGTGTTTGTTTGAGGTTTATAGATCTGTTAGTTGAATGTTTATATGTTGTGAATGTTGAGACCTCATCTCCAATACCAGGAATACCTCACCTGATGGGGCATCGAGGGGGGCTACGCTTAGCAGGGCTACGCTTAGCAGGGCTACGCTTAGCAGGGCTCGGGGTAGCGGGGTGGCTATCCGCTGTGCTGCTCTGCGTCCCGGGGGGAGGGGCGACCTGTACCCCACAGGAAGTGACCTGCGCTGCAGGAACGTGCGTACCGCTGGAGAGAGCATGTGACTTCACCCTGGACTGTATGGATGGCACAGATGAAGTGGACTGTGAGTACACCTGGTTAACATACACCTGGTTAACATACACCTGGTTAATATACACCTGGTTAACATACACCTGGTTAATATACACCTGGTTAACATACACCTCGTTAACATACACCTGGTTAATATACACCTGGTTAATATACACCTGGTTAACATACACCTGGTTAATATACACCTGGTTAACATACACCTCGTTAACATACACCTGGTTAATATACACCTGGTTAACATACACCTGGTTAATATACACCTGGTTAACATACACCTGGTTAATATACACCTGGTTAACATACACCTCGTTAACATACACCTGGTTAATATACACCTGGTTAACATACACCTGGTTAACATACACCTGGTTAATATACACCTGGTTAATATACACCTCGTTAACATACACCTGGTGAACATACACCTCGTTAACATACACCTCGTTAACATACACCTCGTAACATACACCTGGTTAATATACACCTGGTTAATATACACCTGGTTAATATACACCTCGTTAACATACACCTGGTTAACATACTCCTCGTTAACATACACCTGGTTAATATACACCTGGTTAACATGCACCTCATTACTATACACCTCGTTAACATACACCTGGTTAACATACACCTCGTTAACATACACCTCGTTAACATACACCTCGTTAACATACACCTCGTTAACATACACCTGGTTAACATACACCTCGTTAACATACACCTGGTTAACATGCACCTCGTTAACATACACCTGGTTAACATACACCTGGTGAACATACACCTCGTTAACATACACCTGGTGAACATACACCTCGTTAACATACACCTGGTTAACATACACCTGGTGAACATACACCTCGTTAACATACACCTCGTAACATACACCTGGTTAACATACACCTGGTTAATATACACCTGGTTAGCATGCACCTGGTTAACATACACCTGGTTAACATACACCTGGTTAATATACACCTGGTTAACATACACCTGGTTAACATACACCTGGTTAATATACACCTTGTTAACATACACCTGGTTAATATACACCTTGTTAACATAACACCTGTCTCTCTCTCTCTGTGTGAGATGACTAACAGACCAACCTGTCTCTCTCTCTGTGTTAGACGACTAACAGACCAACCTGTCTCTCTCTCTGTGTTAGACGACTAACAGACCAACCTGTCTCTCTCTCTGGATGCAGGTGAGGCGTACCAGCGCTGTGACTTCCAGGACGGGTTTTGCGGTCTGGTCCAGTCTCCCAGCTCCGTGCCAGGATGGACCCGGCGACCCGGCGGTCCCAGAGTCAAACACGACCACACCAACAACCAATCAGGTAGCAGCAGGTCAGACGTAACCACGCATGATCCAATCAGACAGGCTCCCTGGCTAATAGAAGGCTTCACATTCACTAAGAGGAAGCAGTAAACTCAGGATGTATTGTCATAGGATTTAGATCCTCCTTTCTTCATTAAAACTCTCCCCGCGCCCCCCCGCTCTCTCTCTCCAGCCTACTTCCTGTCGCTAGAGCCAATCAGAGGACAGGGATCTGCAGCAGAGCTGAGTAGCCCCATCTTCCTCCCCTCCCTTACCTGCCAGGTGAGACTTCATTGGTTAATTGGTTGATTACCAAACTGGTTAATTAGTTACTGATTTGGTTGCCTGGTTAATTGGGTGATTATCGTTAATTCAAGTGTCAGCAGTATGTGTGTGTTCTCCTGCTTGGACCAGGTGAGCTTCTACCACTACACTGAGACCAGAGAGGGAGAACTACAGGTGCTGGCCCGGGACCAAGCTGTCTGGCCGGACCACCTCGCTATGGAGCGCCTCAGCGTCCCGGGAACCATGGCAACCCACCCCGGTCTGGGAGCCATGGCAACGAACCCTGGTCCAGGTCACCAGTGACCAGCAGTTTCAGGTACGCGACTCCTGGTGATGTTGAACAGCCGTGTACTAGAAGGTAGTCGGAGCCCGGAAGTCTGTAGCTAACATGACTTCAGGACACAGTTGGTGTTGTATCTGGTTTATTGTAGCATATGTAGTCATGTGGTGATGGCTGATTTAAACTGTGGGAATTGATTGGTTCATGTGTTAAGGTGTGTACGCAGACATAGTAGGACGGGAAACATGGCAGAAAAAAAAGGTTTTACTGAATTACTAAATATCCCCACCTTTGAATGGACCTCTGGACTCTGGACTCTGACCACAGAGATTAGATTAGTGTGATCCTGCACACACACTCCTCTCTCTAGGTGCTGATTGGAGGACAGCTACCAGCAGGTGATGGGTCCTGGCAGGTGGTTGCCGTTGACGACGTCTCCTTCGGGCCAGGCTGTCGGCCGCCACACGGTCCATTTGCAGTTTCTAAAAACTAATTGTTTGAATATGTCTCCAGTATAAATGACGTTGTGTTTGTTTGATACGGTGTCAACAAGGTTCTGTTGTGTGATGCAGGGGCGTGGCTCCCTTAGCCCTCCCTGCCCCCCGACTGGTCCATGTGGGGAGGAGGGGGAGGAGGGGTGTGTGTCCAGGCCAGCCAGGTTGTTGACTTCACCCCCCACTGTCCCAATGGCGACGATTGAGAAACACTGCCGTAAGAACGCCTGTTGCCAAGCACACACATTTTACTATCCTTCACGTGTATTGTCTCTGGTGATGAGATAAATGATGATGACATGGTTAATCACATGTGATGACATGTGATGAGGATGAATGTGATGAGTGATGACATGTGATGACGTGATGACATGTGATGAGATGAGATGTGACGACATGTGATGACATGTGATGACATGTGATGACATGTTTGATGAGATGACATGTGATGAGATGATGAATGTGAATGAGATGTGATGACGTGATGACAGTGATGAATGAGAATGACATGGTGATGACATGTGATGACATGTGATGACCCATGTGATGACGTGATTTGTCCAGCGGCTCTGTGTGACTTTGAGCGGACGGCTGTGGCTGGTATGCAGGTCACACCGGGCCGATGGATTTGATTGGGTGAGAGGATTCTCCAGAGGACGTCCCCCCAGACTACCAGGGCCAACCCCCTCTCCTCGATCATCCATCACAAACTACTGATGGTATATACACACACACACACACAACACGACACACACACACCCCACACATCAGTAAATAAAGAACATTAAAGGCCCACTTCCCTGTCTGTCCCCCAGGTCACTTCCTGTTTGTGGTGCAGACACAGCGGTCTGTCTCCCGGCGCGCCGTGCTGAGGAGTCCTCCCTTCCAACACTCCTCCTCCTCCTGTACCTTGACCTTCTGGTGAGGGCACCTCCTTATCTCCTCCTTATCTCCTCCTCCTCCTCCTGCATCCTGAGAGTAGAGACACGACTAGAGACCAGAGCAGGCTAGACTAGAGGATCCTAGAGCAGGCCAGACTAGAGGATCTCAGAGCAGGCCAGACTAGAGGATCTCAGAGCAGGCCAGACTAGAGGATCTCAGAGCAGGCCAGACTAGAGGATCTCAGAGCAGGCCAGACTAGAGGATCTCAGAGCAGGCCAGACTAGAGGATCTCAGAGCAATGTCTGACAGCAGTGTCTCCTGCCAGGCACTATAACTCAGGTATCTCTGTGGGGGCGGTGGACATGTACCTGCGTGTGTCAGGCTCAGACAACAACACGGTTCTGTGGAGAACCTTCTACAACCAGGGAGCCCAGTGGAACCGGGTCACGGTGCAGCTGGGCCGCATCACAAAGCCCTTCCACATACTGCTGGCCAAGCTCAGCCTGGGCATGTTCCACGGAGTCTCCGCCCTCGACGACATCACCTTCCAGAACTGCTCGTTGCCCCGGCGATGGAGGCGTGTCCGAAGGCCGACAACTTCCACTGTGTCCGCAGCCGGGCCTGCGTGGAACACCTGCAGAGGTGCGACCTGACAGACGACTGTGGAGACCGGTCCGACGAGGAGGGATGCTGTGAGTCACCTGACTTATCTTACCTTAACTCAACTTAACTTAACTTAACCTTATCTTATCTTATCTTAACCTTAACTCATCTTATCTTACCTTAACTTAAACCATAACCTATCTTACCTTACCTGTGTTCAGCCCAGAGCTACAGTGTGGACTTTGAGGAGGGCGTGTGCAGCTGGTCTCAGGACGACAGTGGAGCCGACGCCTTTGATTGGACGAGGGTGCGAGGGCCCACCCCACCTTCAGCACGGGCCCCTGGAAGGACCACACCCCTGCGCACGGCGGGTGGCCACTACCTGTACATCGAGGCCTCGGCCCCCCGGGTGTTCGGGGACACGGCCCTGCTGCTGGGCCCGGTCCTACGACCCACCCTGCTGCAGGGTGGGGTCTCGCCCTGCGTCTTCCGCTTCCACTACCACATGTTCGGTTCCCACGTCTTCCGGCTCGCTGTCTACATGCGGACCGCCGCCGCTGGGCGGGGCCATATGCTGTGGGTGCAGTACGGTAACCGTGGCAACCTGTGGCACAGGAAGACCCTCTACCTCAACAGTGGTCGACCCTTTCAGGTGAGGTCATGACCTCTACTGGTGGGACTGTTTACTGTAGACAGTCCAGAGACAGGTCATTAAGGAGCAGGTAGGGGTTAGACAGTCCAGAGACAGGTCATTAAGGAGCAGGTAGGGGTTAGACAGTACAGAGACAGGTCATTAAGGAGCAGGTAGGGGCAGTACAGTACAGAGACAGGTCATTAAGGAGCAGGTAGGGGTTAGACAGTACAGAGACAGGTCATTAAGGAGCAGGTAGGGGTTAGACAGTACAGAGACAGGTCATTAAGGAGCAGGTAGGGGTTAGACAGTACAGAGACAGGTCATTAAGGAGCAGGTAGGGGTTAGACAGTACAGAGACAGGTCATTAAGGAGCAGGTAGGGGTTAGACAGTACAGAGACAGGTCATTAAGGAGCAGGTAGGGGTTAGACAGTACAGAGACGGGTCATTAAGGAGCAGGTAGGGGTTAGACAGTACAGAGACAGGTCATTAAGGAGCAGGTAGGGGTTAGACAGTACAGAGACAGGTCATTAAGGAGCAGGTAGGGGTTAGACAGTACAGAGACAGGTCATTAAGGAGCAGGTAGGGGTTAGACAGTACAGAGACAGGTCATTAAGGAGCAGGTAGGGGTTAGACAGTACAGAGACAGGTCATTAAGGAGCAGGTAGGGGTTAGACAGTACAGAGACAGGTCATTAAGGAGCAGGTAGGGGTTAGACAGTAATAATAGTTCCTGTCTATCTGCCTGTAGATCGTGGTGGAGGGGACGGTGGGAGACGACTTCAACGGGGACATCGCGATCGATGACCTGTCCTTCTTGGACTGTTCCCTATACGATGGTAGGTGAGACAGGTTTGGATGGTAGGTGAGACAGGTTTTGGATGGTAGGTGAGACAGGTGTAGGATGGTTGGTGAGACAGGTGAGGGTTGGTTGGTGAGACAGGTGTAGGATGGTAGGTGAGACAGGTTTTGTTTAGTAGGTGAGACAGGTATAGGATGGTTGTGAGACAGGTGTACAATGGTAAGTGAGACAGGTGTAGGATGATAGGTAAGACAGGTGTTGTGTAGGATAATAGGTGAGACAGGTGTAGGATGATAGGCGAGACAGTCTCTGACCCGTCTATCTGCTGCTGCCTTGCTCCAGGTGCGCTGCCCTCGGGGAGCACTAGCCCCGCCCCGCTGAGCAGCACGTCCCCCAGTAGCCCCGCCTACCGCTGCCCCCCCGGCCAGGTGGCTTGCTCCGCCCCCCCAGTGTGTGTCTCCCAGCAGGTGCTCTGTGACTTCACACACGACTGCAGCGACGGATCAGATGAGGAGGGCTGTGGTGAGCACAACTGTCTCCTAACCCCTACCTGTAGCATCCTCGATGTCTCCTAACCCCTACCTGTAGCATCCTCGATGTCTCCTAACCCCTACCTGTAGCATCCTCGATGTCTCCTAACCCCTACCTGTAGCATCCTCGATGTCTCCTAACCCCTACCTGTAGCATCCTCGATGTCTCCTAACCCCTACCTGTAGCATCCTCGATGTCTCCTAACCCCTACCTGTAGCATCCTCGATGTCTCCTAACCCCTACCTGTAGCATCCTCGATGTCTCCTAACCCCTACCTGTAGCATCCTCGATGTCTCCTAACCCCTACCTGTAGCATCCTCGATGTCTCCTAACCCCTACCTGTAGCATCCTCGATGTCTCCTAACCCCTACCTGTAGCATCCTCGATGTCTCCTAACCCCTACCTGTAGCATCCTCGATGTCTCCTAACCCCTACCTGGTGTATTAACAAGGTGTATGTTAACCAGGTGTATGTTAACCAGGTGTATATTAACCAGGTGTATGTTAACCAGGTGTATGTTAACCAGGTGTATGTTAACCAGGTGTATGTTAACCAGGTGTATGTTAACCAGGTGTATGTTAACGAGGTGTATGTTCACCAGGTGTATGTTAACCAGGTGTATGTTAACGAGGTGTATGTTAACCAGGTGTATGTTAACGAGGTGTATGTTAACCAGGTGTATGTTAACGAGGTGCATGTTCACCAGGTGTATGTTACGAGGTGTATGTTAACGAGGTGTATGTTAACGAGGTGTATGTTAACCAGGTGTATGTTAACCAGGTGTATGTTAACGAGGTGTATGTTAACGAGGTGTATGTTAACCAGGTGTATGTTAACCAGGTGTATGTTAACCAGGTGTATGTTAACCAGGTGTATGTTAACCAGGTGTATATTAACCAGGTGTATGTTAACCAGGTGTATGTTAACCAGGTGTATGTTAACAGGTATGTTAACAGGTTATTTACTCGGTTAACATACACCTGGTTAATATACACCTGGTTAACATACACCTGGTTAATATACACCTCGTTAACATACACCTGGTTAACATACACCTGGTTAACATACTCCTCGTTAACATACTCCTCGTTAACATACACCTGGTTAATATACACCTGGTTAACATACACCTGGTTAATATACACCTGGTTAATATACACCTGGTTAATATACACCTCGTTAACATACACCTGGTTAACATACTCCTCGTTAACATACACCTGGTTAATATACACCTGGTTAACATGCACCTCATTACTATACACCTCGTTAACATACACCTGGTTAACATACACCTCGTTAACATACACCTGGTTAACATACACCTGGTGAACATACACCTCGTTAACATACACCTGGTTAACATACACCTGGTTAACATACACCTGGTTAATATACACCTGGTTAACATACACCTGGTTAATATACACCTTGTTAACATACTCCTCGTTAACATACACCTGGTTAATATACACCTGGTTAACATACACCTGGTTAACATACACCTGGTTAATATACACCTGGTTAATATACACCTCGTTAACATACACCTGGTTAACATACACCTCGTTAACATGCACCTCATTACTATACACCTCGTTAACATACACCTGGTTAACATACACCTCGTTAATATACACCTTGGTAACATACACCTGGTGAACATACACCTCGTTAACATACACCTCGTTAACATACACCTCGTAACATACACCTGGTTAATATACACCTGGTTAATATACACCTGGTTAACATACACCTCGTTAACATACACCTCGTAACATACACCTGGTTAACATACACCTGGTTAACATACACCTGGTTAACATACACCTCGTTAACATACACCTGGTTAACATACACCTCGTTAACATACACCTGGTTAACATACACCTGGTTAATATACACCTGGTGAACATACACCTGGTGAACATACACCTGGTGAACATACACCTCGTTAACATACACCTCGTAACATACACCTGGTGAACATGCACCTCGTTAACATACACCTCGTTAACATACACCTCGTAACATACACCTGGTTAACATACACCTGGTTAACATAACACCTGTCTCTCTCTCTCTGTGTGAGATGACTAACAGACCAACCTGTCTCTCTCTCTGTGTTAGACGACTAACAGACCAACCTGTCTCTCTCTCTGGATGCAGGTGAGGCGTACCAGCGCTGTGACTTCCAGGACGGGTTTTGCGGTCTGGTCCAGTCTCCCAGCTCGGTGCCAGGATGGACCCGGCGACCCGGCGGTCCCAGAGTCAAACACGACCACACCAACAACCAATCAGGTAGCAGCAGGTCAGACGTAACCACGCATGATCCAATCAGACAGGCTCCCTGGCTAATAGAAGGCTTCACATTCACTAAGAGGAAGCAGTAAACTCAGGATGTATTGTCATAGGATTTAGATCCTCCTTTCTTCATTAAAACTCTCCCCGGCCCCCCCCGCTCTCTCTCTCCAGCCTACTTCTGTCGCTAGAGCCAATCAGAGGACAGGGATCTGCAGCAGAGCTGAGTAGCCCCATCTTCCTCCCCTCCCTTACCTGCCAGGTGAGACTTCATTGGTTAATTGGTTGATTACCAAACTGGTTAATTAGTTACTGATTTGGTTGCCTGGTTAATTGGGTGATTATCGTTAATTCAAGTGTCAGCAGTATGTTGTGTTCTCCTGCTTGGACAGGTGAGCTTCTACCACTACACTGAGACCAGAGAGGGAGAACTACAGGTGCTGGCCCGGGACCAGCTGTCTGGCCGGACCACCTCGGCATGGAGCGCCTCAGCGTCCCGGGAACCATGGCAACCCACCCCGGTCTGGGAGCCATGGCAACGAACCCTGGTCCAGGTCACCAGTGACCAGCAGTTTCAGGTACGCGACTCTGGTGATGTTGAACAGCCGTGTTACTAGAAGGTAGTCGGAGCCCGGAAGTCTGTAGCTAACCATGACTTCAGGACACAGTTGGTGTTGTTGAATAATCTGGTTTATTGTAGCATATGTAGTCATGTGGTGATGGCTGATTTAAACTGTGGGAATTGATTGGTTCATGTGTTAAGGTGTGTACGCAGACATAGTAGTACGGGAAACATGGCAGAAAAAAAGGTTTTACTTGAATTACTAAATATCCCCACCTTTAATGGACCTCTGGACTCTGGACTCTGACCACAGAGATTAGATTAGTGTGATCCTGCACACACACTCCCTCTTCTAGGTGCTGATTGGAGGACAGCTACCAGCAGGTGATGGGTCCTGGCAGGTGGTTGCGTTGACGACGTCTCCTTCGGGCCAGGCTGTCGGGCCGCACACGGTCATTTGCAGTTTCTCAAAAACTAATTGTTTGAATATGTCTCCAGTATAAATGACGTTGTGTTTGTTTGAGACGGTGTCAACAAGGTTCTGTTGTGTGATGCAGGGGGCGTGGCTCCCTTAGCCCCTCCCTGCCCCCCCGACTGGGTCCCATGTGGGGGAGGAGGGGGAGGAGGGGTGTGTGTCCAGGCCAGCCAGGTGTGTGACTTCACCCCCCACTGTCCCCTGGCGACGATGAGAAACACTGCCGTAAGAACCCTGTTGCCAAGCAACACACATTTACTATCCTTCACGTGTATTGTCTCTGGTGATGAGATAAGATGTGATGACATGTGATGACATGTGATGAGATGACATGTGATGACATGTGATGACATGTGATGACATGTTGCGATGACGTGATGACATGTGATGACGTGATGACATGTGATGACGTGATGACATGTGATGAGATGAGATGTGACGACATGTGATGACATGTGATGAATGACATGTGATGACTGTGATGACATGTGATGACGTGATTTGTCCAGCGGCTCTGTGTGACTTTGAGCCGGACGGCTGTGGCTGGTATGAGGTCACACCGGGCGATGGATTTGATTGGGTGAGAGGATCTCCAGAGGACGTCCCCCCAGACTACCAGGGCCAACCCCCTCTCCTCGATCACTCCACACAAACTACTGATGGTATACACACACACACACACACACACACAGTAAATAAAGAAGCATTAAGGCCACTTCCTGTCTGTCCCCCAGGTCACTTCCTGTTTGTGGTGCAGAACAGCAGCGGTCTGTCTCCCCGCGCCGTGCTGAGGAGTCCTCCCTTCCAACACTCCTCCTCCTCCTGTACCTTGACCTTCTGGTGAGGGCACCTCCTTATCTCCTCCTTATCTCCTCCTCCTCCTCCTCCTCCTCCTCCTGCATCCTGAGAGTAGAGACACGACTAGAGACCAGAGCAGGCTAGACTAGAGGATCCTAGAGCAGGCCAGACTAGAGGATCTCAGAGCAGGCCAGACTAGAGGATCTCAGAGCAGGCCAGACTAGAGGATCTCAGAGCAATGTCTGACAGCAGTGTCTCCTGCAGGCACTATAACTCAGGTATCTCTGTGGGGGCGGTGGACATGTACCTGCGTGTGTCAGGCTCAGACAACAACACGGTTCTGTGGAGAACCTTCTACAACCAGGGAGCCCAGTGGAACCGGGTCACGGTGCAGCTGGGCCGCATCACAAAGCCCTTCCACATACTGCTGGCTAAGCTCAGCCTGGGCATGTTCCACGGAGTCTCCGCCCTCGACGACATCACCTTCCAGAACTGCTCGTTGCCCCCGGCGATGGAGGCGTGTCCGAAGGCCGACAACTTCCACTGTGTCCGCAGCCGGGCCTGCGTGGAACACCTGCAGAGGTGCGACCTGACAGACGACTGTGGAGACCGGTCCGACGAGGAGGGATGCTGTGAGTCACCTGACTTATCTTACCTTAACTCAACTCAACTTAACTTAACCTTATCTTATCTTATCTTAACCTTAACTCATCTTATCTTACCTTAACTTAACCATAACCTATCTTACCTTACCTGTGTTCAGCCCCAGAGCTACAGTGTGACTTTGAGGAGGGCGTGTGCAGCTGGTCTCAGGACGACAGTGGAGCCGACGCCTTTGATTGGACGAGGGTGCGAGGGCCCACCCCCACCTTCAGCACGGGCCCCTGGAAGGACCACACCCTGGGCACGGCGGGTGGCCACTACCTGTACATCGAGGCCTCGGCCCCCCGGGTGTTCGGGGACACGGCCCTGCTGCTGGGCCCGGTCCTACGACCCACCCTGCTGCAGGGTGGGGTCTCGCCCTGCGTCTTCCGCTTCCACTACCACATGTTCGGTTCCCACGTCTTCCGGCTCGCTGTCTACATGCGGACCGCCGACGCTGGGCAGGGCCATATGCTGTGGGTGCAGTACGGTAACCGTGGCAACCTGTGGCACAGGAAGACCCTCTACCTCAACAGTGGTCGACCCTTTCAGGTGAGGTCATGACCTCTACTGGTGGGACTGTTTACTGTAGACAGTCCAGAGACAGGTCATTAAGGAGCAGGTAGGGGTTAGACAGTACAGAGACAGGTCATTAAGGAGCAGGTAGGGGTTAGACAGTAGTGGATGGGTTTCTAGGAGGAAGGCAGTTATGAGAGTATGCCTCTCTGGTGGTCTGC
>PIJE02001025.1:10895-16851 GCA_002895965.2 Coryphaenoides rupestris | reverse complement strand
CAAGGTGTTGTCGGCATGCGCGCCCTGCAGACTCCTCCTGCACACCGCTAGAGCTGGTCCTGCACCAGCCGACTGCAGTCCCCTTTTATGGCATTTACTCTTTTAGTCAACAGGTCATTAAGGAGCAGGTAGGGGTTAGACAGTACAGAGACAGGTCATTAAGGAGCAGGTAGGGGTTAGACAGTACAGAGACAGGTCATTAAGGAGCAGGTAGGGGCAGTACAGTACAGAGACAGGTCATTAAGGAGCAGGTAGGGGTTAGACAGTACAGAGACAGGTCATTAAGGAGCAGGTAGGGGTTAGACAGTACAGAGACAGGTCATTAAGGAGCAGGTAGGGGTTAGACAGTACAGAGACAGGTCATTAAGGAGCAGGTAGGGGTTAGACAGTACAGAGACAGGTCATTAAGGAGCAGGTAGGGGTTAGACAGTACAGAGACAGGTCATTAAGGAGCAGGTAGGGGTTAGACAGTACAGAGACAGGTCATTAAGGAGCAGGTAGGGGTTAGACAGTACAGAGACAGGTCATTAAGGAGCAGGTAGGGGTTAGACAGTACAGAGACAGGTCATTAAGGAGCAGGTAGGGGTTAGACAGTACAGAGACAGGTCATTAAGGAGCAGGTAGGGGTTAGACAGTACAGAGACAGGTCATTAAGGAGCAGGTAGGGTTAGACAGTACAGAGACAGGTCATTAAGTAGCATGCTAGATGTCTCCTAACCCTTCCTTGTAGCATCCTAGATGTCTCCTAACCCCTACCTGTAGCATCCTAGATGTCTCCTAACCCCTACCTGTAGCATCCTAGATGCCTCCTAACACCTACCTGTAGCATCCTAGAGTAAGACGCTATATATAATGCCATGTATAATGCTATATAATGATGACCATAATAATATATCATATTAACTACGTAAAACACACATACCGTCATACGTGTGTGTGTGTGTGTGTGTGTGGTCTCAGTGAGGGAGGTGTGTGACTTTGAGGGTGGAGACCTGTGTGGGTGGAGGGGGGTGGAGTCCTCTCTGGGCTCCTCCCACGCCTTCCACTGGTCCCCTGAGCAGGGAGAGAGCATCCATGATGGAGAACAGAACCACAGACCCACCAATGACCACACGCTGTGAGTTCGGCTTTCACCTGCAAACTAACTCTAACTAACTCTAATTAACTCTAACTAACTGTTGACTGCTCTAACCAATGCTCATTAACTCTTCACCAGCTCTAACTAATTCTAACTAACTATAACAGCTAACTAACGGCTCTATGACTGCTCTAACTAAGAACTATTGACCAGCTCTAACTAATTTGCATTCTAACTTTACACACCCACTTCATTCTATCTGTCTCTCAACCCGTCTGTCTGTCTACCCGTCTCTCTCTCTGCCTGTCTGTGTGTCCAGGGCCAGTGTGCAGGGCTGGTATCTGTGTGCAGACAGCTCTAACGGGGACTACGGCCACACCAGCGACCTGGCCACGCCCCCCATCTCCTCCACCGGCCCACAATGCACTCTGGTCTTCTGGTATCACATGAGGGGCTTCACCGTGGGCACACTGCAGGTACACACACAGGGAGACAGACAGGTAGAGAGACAGACGAGTAGAGAGACAGATAGGTAGACATACAGATGGGTAGACAGACGGGTGGCTAGACAAACAGGTGGGTAGACAGACAGGTAGAGAGACAGATAGACAGACAGAGAGAGAGACAAGTTGAGACAGACAGACATGTAGCGAGAAAGACAGGTAGGCAGATAGACAGAGAGACAGTTTGAGAGACAGACAGGCAGGTAGACAGACAGACCGAAACAGACAGGTCCACTGTATGAATGGACTGGTTGATTGTATTTCTTGTTTCCAGGTGTTGCTCAGGAAGGGCAACGTCACGCAGGGGGTGTGGTCCCAGACCGGTAACCAGGGCAACCGCTGGAGGCGGGGCCAGGTCTTCATCGGTCTCTCCAGCAGCCTCCAGGTCCTCTGATACATCTAGATCTAGATTGTGTGTCTATATGGAGGATGTGTATATATATATATAATATATATATATATACTGTATATCTATGTGTCTCTATGGTGGTGTATGGGTGGTGCATGGGTGGTGTTCAGGTGGTGTTCCGTGCGCGGCGAGGCGTGAGCTACATGGGTGACGTGGTGCTGGATGACGTGAGCTTCCAGCGGTGCGCTCCGCCCCCTGCGGTCCCCCGGCCCTGCCGCCCCTGGGAGTACACCTGCTCCAACGCTCGCTGCATCCCTGAGCTCCTGCTGTGTGACTTCATCGACCACTGTGGGGACGGCTCGGACGAGGACCCCTACATCTGCAGTACGGAGATGTTCTCAGATGGGTTCTGAGATGTGGTTCTGAGATATGGTTCTTAGATATGGTTCTGAGAAGGGTTCTGAGATATGGTTCTGAGATGTGGTTCTGAGAAGGGTTCTGAGATATGGTTCTGAGATATGGTTCTGAGATATGGTTCTTAGATATGGTTCTGAGATGTGGTTCTGAGAAGGGTTCTGAGATATGGTTCTGAGATGTGGTTCTGAGATATGGTTCTGAGAAGGGTTCTGAGATGTGGTTCTGAGATGTGGTTCTGAGAAGGGTTCTGAGATGTGGTTCTGAGATATGGTTCTGAGATGTGGTTCTGAGATGTGGTTCTGAGATGTGGTTCTGAGAAGGGTTCTGAGATATGGTTCTGAGAAGGGTTCTGAGATGTGGTTCTGAGATATGGTTCTGAGATGTGGTTCTGAGATGTGGTTCTGAGAAGGGTTCTGAGATGTGGTTCTGAGAAGGGTTCTCAAGTATAGAAGTATAACTCTATCATGCTAGGCTAGTATTATTATCAACACATACAAACAAATCCAAACGTAGAACAGAGAAAATTGAGAAAAGGACAAACAAAATGGTCTTTGGTCTTGTTTGATGTGTTGTCTTGACAACGTTTCTACTTCCTGTTTCCAGAGGGCTTCCAGGGTCGCTGTGACTTTGAGTTTGACCTCTGCTCCTGGTGCCAGAGCCAGCTGGATGATTTTGATTGGCTGATCAAGGCAGGAAGTACCCCAACGGTGGGGGCGGGCCCGTCCACCGACCACACGCTGGGTGACCCGAGCGGACACTTCCTGTACCTGGAGAGCTCCTTCCCTCAGGTCCTGGGGGACGTCGCTCGCATCCGAGGACCTACGTGGAGCCACCGAAGTTCAAACTGCACGGTCAGGGGACTTTATATCATCAAGGCACATACAATCATTATCATAATCAATTATTATTATTTAACCCCTTAATGACTCTGTACTGTCTAACCCCTACCTGCTCCTTAATGACCTGTCTCTGTACTGTCTAACCCCTACCTGCTCCTTAATGACCTGTCTCTGTACTGTCTAACCCCTACCTGCTCCTTAATGACCTGTCTCTGTACTGTCTAACCCCTACCTGCTCCTTAATGACCTGTCTCTGTACTGTCTAACCCCTACCTGCTCCTTAATGACCTGTCTCTGTACTGTCTAACCCCTACCTGCTCCTTAATGACCTGTCTCTGTACTGTCTAACCCCTACCTGCTCCTTAATGACCTGTCTCTGTACTGTCTAACCCCTACCTGCTCCTTAATGACCTGTCTCTGTACTGTCTAACCCCTACCTGCTCCTTAATGACCTGTCTCTGTACTGTCTAACCCCTACCTGCTCCTTAATGATCTGTCTCTGTACTGTCTAACCCCTACCTGCTCCTTAATGACCTGTCTCTGTACCGTCTAACCCCTACCTGCTCCTTAATGACCTGTCTCTGTACTGTCTAACCCCTACCTGCTCCTTAATGACCTGTCTCTGTACTGCCTAACCCCTACCTGCTCTGTACTGTCTACCCCCTACCTTCAGATGCGGTTCTTCCTGCACATGTCGGGCGCTGGCGTCGGGGCGCTGGCGGTCTTCCTGTGGAGTGGGGGCGTGGCCCGGCCCCTGCTCAACGTTACAGGAGACCAGGGGAACTACTGGCAGAGCCGAGAGGTGGAGCTGGCTTCACCTGCAGACTTCCAGGTGGAGCTGGAGGGCAGGGTGGGGCGCGACCCCAAGAGAGACATCTGCCTGGACGACATCGTCTTCTCCCCAGGGTGCCTCCTCGCCTCGCCTGCAGAGACCCCCGTCACCACCCCTCCACCCCCCACAGGTAGCCCGACCCTACCCTACCTTAACCTACCCTACCTTAACCTACCCTACCTTAACCTACCCTACCTTAACCTACCCTACCTTAACCTACCCTACCTTAACCTACCCTCCACAGAACACCACAGGAGGTCCTTTCTGCCTGTGGCCATCAAACTCTAGAACTCCTCCCTATAACTCCTCCCTATAACTCCTCCCTATAACTCCTCCCTATAACTCCTCCCTATAACTCCCCCGACAAGACAATGAACACAATGTATTAAGACACAGTTCGTAAACTACACCTCGTTATACAAGACACTTCCGCTTATGATGTCATTGACATATCATTTGTAGCCCAAAACTTTTTTCTCCTAAAGGGTTTTTTATGGGGTGGATACGATCTTGACTCTTTTCTTGTAATTGGGCCATTAGAACAAGAAAGGAGAAGTTCATCAAGTCGTACCCAGTAACAAAGGACTCAGTCTCTGATTAGAACCACTATGTGGTCAGAGTAACCGACTCCTGAGTTACACTAAGGTATAACGATTGATTGATTGTGTGATTATTGAATAATCAAATGAGGGAGTGTTGTGGAAAAATACCATATTGGTCATTTACAGGCAACTTGCCCTCATCTGCATATCAGCTCAGGCCGACACCCTGGACTGGACCCTGGGGACCGGGACCCCACACAGCCTCAGACCCCCCCACGACCACACCCTCAACACCCAGCATGGTAGACACACCCCCAGACCACACCCCCAACCTCCAGCATCATAGATATACCCCCAGACCACACCTCCAACCCCCAGCAAGTATCTTATCTTATGAATAAAATCTCCCCCCCATCTCCCCCTACCTCCCCCTGTCTACCTCCCCTACCTCCCCTACCTCCCCCTGTCTCCCCCTGCCTACCTCCCCTACCTCCCCCTTCCCCCTGCCTCCTCCCTACCTCCCCTACCTCCCCCTGTCTCCCCCTGCCCTCCCACCTCCCCTACCTCCCTCTCCCTGCCCTCCACCCTACCTCCTCCCCTTCCCCCTGCCTACCTCCCCTACCTCCCCTACCTCCCCTGTCCCCCTCCCCCTCCCTACCTCCCCTACCTCCCCTGTCTCCCCTCTCCCCCTGTCTCCCCCTCCCTACCTCCCCTACCTCCCCCTGTCTCCCCCTGCCTACCTCCCCTACCTCCCCCTGTCTCCCCCTCCCCCTGTCTCCGCTCCTGCCACCCCCTACCGTCCCCCCTCCTGTCTCCCCCTGCCTACCTCCCTACCTCCCCTACCTCCCCTGCCTTACCTCCCCTACCTCCCCTACCTCCCCTGTCTCCCCCTTGCCTACCTCCCCTACCTCCCTACCTCCCCTGCCTCCCCCTATCTCCCCCCCTGCCTCCCTCTCCAGGTCACTTCCTGTACCTGCCCTCCACCCCGGTGGGCCTGCGAGGAGACCGAGCCCACATAAGGAGCTCAGTGTGGTGGGCGTCCGGACCGCTTTGCCACCTCTCCTTCTGGTACTACATCTCCCACAAGGCCTCAGGAAGCATCCGCCTGATGCTCCAGGTGACGCCGGAGAGGGCTGTAGCTCCACCCCTTACCAACACACACACACACGCATACACACACTTGCAGTGTGTGTGATGGTGTGTGTTAAGGTGTGTGTTAAGGTGTGTGTTACAGTGTGTGTTAAGGTGTGTGTTCTGGTGTGTGTTCTGGTGTGTGTTACCAGACGGAGGAGTCTCTCCAGGAGCTGTGGAGCAGCCCAGCCCAGCAGGCCAGCAGGTGGAGGAGGGCGGAGGTTCCTCTGGGCAGGAGGAGGAACTTCCAGGTCATCTTCGAGGG
>PIJE02001025.1:3395-5895 GCA_002895965.2 Coryphaenoides rupestris | reverse complement strand
TTCTCTCCCCTCCTCTCCTCTCTCCTCCTCTTCTCTCTCCTCTCTCCTCCTCTCCTCTCCTCTCCTCTCCTCTCTCCTCTCTCCTCTCCTCTCCTCTCCTCTCCTCTCCCTCTCCTCTCCCCTCCTCTCCTTATCTCCCCTCCTCTCTCCTCTCCTCTCCTCTCCTCTCCCCTCCTCTCCTTATCTCCTCTCTCCTCAGCATGTCCTCAGTCATTTTGTCTCAGAGGAGGAACGTGCACGGTGGGCGTGCACGGACCAACATGCACGTTAGTATTAATACATACAGTACTAATACAGTACATATAGTACTAATACATGCAGTACTAATACATATAGTACCTGTATAACAATCAGCAATTCTGATTGGTTGTCTCTGCAGGTGTAGCTCAGGGTGGACAGGAAACCGGTGTCATGTGAAAGAGAAGGACCCTCCCCCCACGACGCCTCCCCCACCCCCACCACCTCCTCCTCTTCCTCATCACTCACACCTGGGTAACAAACACCAGCTCCTCCTCTTCCTCATCACTCACACCTGGGTAACAAACACCAGCTCCTCCTCTTCCTCATCACTCACACCTGGGTAACAAACACCAGCTCCTCCTCATCACTCACACCTGGGTAACAAACACCAGCTCCTCCTCTTCCTCATCACTCACACCTGGGTAACAAACACCAACTCCTCCTCTTCCTCATCACTCACACCTGGGTAACAAACACCAGCTCCTCCTCTTCCTCATCACTCACACCTGGGTAACAAACACCAGCTCCTCCTAGGGGTTGCACGACTTCTCATTTTTTCAAGTCGACTTTTCTATCAATAAAGTCGACGTGTCGTTGATGACGTCATCACATACACACGCACAAAAAAAACACAACAGAACGGGCTGTCCAAAAAAAATAAAAGCGCGGGAATCCTCTGAGCAAACAGCCGCTCGAAATCACTTCATTTCCCCACCGGCCACCGGCCACCGCATTTGCGCCAAATATCTTAAAGTGTAAAAAAAAAAAAGACAATATTCTTAAAGTGTGAAATCACGACGTCAACGACGCGTGAAGGAGGAAGAGGAGGAGCTAGGGCTTGCACAGAAAAGTCGACTAATCGACGCGTCGACGCCTACCGGGAGACGTCGACGCGTCGATTAGTCGACTTTTCTGTGCAAGCCCTAGCTCCTCCTCTTCCTCCTCCTCTTCCTCTCTGTCAAGTCTATTTACAAGCAGCAGGTAGGGGTTAGACAGTACAGAGACAGGTCATTAAGGAGCAGGTAGGGGTTAGACAGTACAGAGACAGGTCATTAAACGGATCATCTGGTGGTTTAATCTACTTCCTGTCTCCGCCTCTTCAGACGTTGTGTTTGTGGGCGTCACTCTGGGACTGGTCCTGATGCTGGCTGTCTTGACAACAGGGCTGCTGGTTCTGTACACCAGGAGGTGAGACACAGCCACTGGACTGATGAGGATGATAATGGTGGTGGTGATGGTGATGATGATATTTCTTGGTTCCAGGAGGTGTGTAGACAACAGAGTGGTGAAGAATTCAACTGTAGACCCCAAATATGAGGTCAGGATGACACACACACACACACACACACACACACACACACACACACACACAGAGGTATAAGTGGGGACCTGAAGGTGAACTGGAGGCCAGCTGTGGTCCTGATGTTGTGCTTCTCCTTGGCAGCTGTCTGGAGGGGGAGGAGCTAAGGTCTGCCCTATCCCCAGGAGGAGTGCTCTCTCTGGGCTGGCTATCAGCGTCTACCCCTGGAGGGACGTGGAGGTACAGAGACGACCTTTAACCTCCAACCACCCTGCCTACACACACATATCACATCATTAATCTCTCCTCTCCTCTCCTCTCCTCCAGACTTCCACAGGGGCCAGGGTTAGGCTGTCATTTGCTAACCCTCTGTACCAGCTCTCTGCTGAGGCTAAAGACTCCGGCCCCTCGGACGCTTGACAGCAGAGAAGCAGCAGAGCTCTGTGACCCCGTGACCCTGTGACCCCGTGGTTTGACTGAACCCCTGGAGCTGTTTAGTCTGACGACCACCAGGAGATAGAGGGTTAGGGAGGGGGAGGGGGGGGGAGAGGAAGACGTGTATAATTGTCATTCATATTCATGGTCCTAAAAAAATCATTCAAAATGATCGAATGGAAATTCAAAACAGTGTTTCACAGTAAAAGCGTGTCGATGCTGAAATATGTGTTTTTACTGTTTCCAGTGTGACAGTCTGGTATCCAACCACCAGTAACCTGTACCACAACACACTATAACAACACACTATAATAACACATTTTATTAACACACTATAACAACACACTATAATAACACATTTTATTAACACACTATAATAACACACTATAACAACACACTATAATAACACACTCAGGCACTCTCTCTGGGTCTAGACCCTCTCTCTGGTCTACAGACCCTCTCTCCGGTCTACAGACACTCTCTCTGGTCTACAGACACTCTCTCTGGTCTACAGACACTCTCTCC
>PIJE02001024.1:94148-170507 GCA_002895965.2 Coryphaenoides rupestris | reverse complement strand
TGGGGGTTGAATGGATGGCCAAACCATGCTACCCAAGAGTTCGACTTTGCAGCGTGCGTGTGTGTGTGTGTGTGTGTGTGTGTGTGTGTGTGTGTGTGTGTGGGGGGGAGGGGGGGGGGTTCACTTCTGGGAAATGTCTTTTGTTAAGATATCGCATCATCATTTACACCCTCGCCTCGACCATACATTACAAAACAGATAAATAAGCCTGAAAGGTGAGCTCCGGTGCCAGATTTCGATTCCTGTCCCAGCAGTAACGTGACCTTTTCGAGACCCCCCCACCACCCCCCCACCCCTCCCCCCCCCCGAAGCGATGCGGGTGTTGCTGTGGGATGTGGTCCACGGGGTGGTGGCGGTGGTGGTGTTGTGTTGCTGTTGTAATCATTTACTCTCCCTCTACTGGCATGGCCCTCCCCCCAGCCTTCCCCACCCTGGTGGAGAACCACGTGGGCCACAGCTACATGGGAGCCATGGAGCCCAAGCAGGTGTACCAGCCCCCTCCCCAGGTCACGCCCTCCAGGTACTCCCCGGTGCCGCGCCACATGCTGGGAGACGAGGACTTCACCAGGTGAGTCCCGGGCCTCCTGTGCTTCTGCTGCTGCTTTGTTGTTTGTTGTTGTTGTTGTTGTTGTCTTCTTAAACGGTCTCTATGTTACCACCGGTTGTGAGTGTGATTAGCTCCTGACTAGATCTACCAGCCTACCCACTGTGGACTGTACCAACTGGTGGACACTCCCACTTGTGATGTCACTCGGGGGCGATCACATGACACTTTTGAAATGGCTTGTAGTGGCTAATCACACTCACACCTGGTGGTACAATAGAGGCCTTTTCATGAATGAGTCTTTATCTTTTTGTGATTTGCCATGCTCCAGACAAATCGCTTTGCTTCCAGAGCAGCGAAGAACATTTTTCTTTCCTCCAAACTAACCACCATATCTCCACAATGCATTGCCATGTCCTGAATCTCACTCTTATGGGATGTTTATTCGTTGGGTAGGGCATACATTTGTGTTACACGAAGTACAAATATTAGCAAAACCTTGTGGGGTACCCGATACCCGGTACAGCGGGACTCACGGTAAGGGTTCACGGCGCTGCATGTGAAGACAACATGAGGTGCTAGAGCAAAGATTTCCTTGAGACGCCATCGTTACTGTGACACACACAGGTCACACACACACACACACACACACACACACACCACACACACACACACACACACACACACACACACACACACACAGAGGCCTGATGTGAGCCCCCTGGAGACCTTGAGTCATCTTAACCTCCAGGTCGAGGCGGTGGGAGTGTTTGCGTGTCCGTGTGCTTGGAGTGAATGTGAAACGGATGACTTTTACGAGCAGCTGTGGCGTGTGTGTGTGTGTGTGTGTGTGTGTGTGTGTGTGTGTGTGTGTGTGTGTGTGTGTGTGTGTGTGTGTGTGTGTGTGTGTGTGTGTGTGTGTGTGTGTGTGTGTGTAGCCCTGCGTCCCTGAAGCTCCGCCCACTGTCTATGTGCATTGCATGTGTCCAGTCTTGTCTAGTCTGGTGTCTGTGTTTGTGCGTGTGTGTGTGTGTGTGTGTGTGTGTGTGTGTGTGTGTGTGTGTGTGTGTGTGTGTGTGTGTGTGTGTGCGTCTGTGTCTTTCACGTGTCTTGCTCTTGTCTCGTTCACTGTGCTTTCTGTATCCTCCCCCCCCACCCCTCCCTCAACCCCGACCCCCCATACCCCCCACCCCCTCCTCCGGCAGGGCTGAACCTATTTACAGTGTCATCCACAAACCTGGGGAGGGCAAGGTACCCCAGGCCCTCTACAGAGGGGCGTGCCCGGACACAGGCTTCAGCCTTGCCCCTGTCTCCCCGTGCCAAGTTCCGTCCCCCTTCCTCCCCGCCAGGTACTCTCTCAGTGCATGGCGCCTCCCCCCCCCCCCCCCCGCACCCCTCCAGCCCCACCACATTCAGCCCACTCATGGTGCCTGGCATCTGGGCCACTGGCCACCGGCCACCATGCACCGGCCAGAGCAGCAGTGGGGGGGCGGGGGGGGGCAGGTGAAGGGGTCGGGGGCAGGTGATGGCTTCGCTTGCCAGCAGATCCATGGGGCATCTCATGTGATCGCGAGGATTAATTTTGACACACGAGCAGAGATGGAGAGAGAGAGAGAGAGAGTAGAGAGATGCAGAGAGATGGAAGACGGAAGAAAGTATGTATTTATTTGCTCATGTTAACATTAGCTTTGGTTCGTCGAATAGGATTCGCACGAAACGACCATCAAAGCACCAAACGCCATTGCAATGAAAGAAAACGTGTCTTTACTGGCTAATACACCCAAACTATTCTTTGTTATATACCTTTCAAGACAATGTCCATCATTCTAAATAATGATATTCGCTTCATATCTGACTGTGGAGTCTGTGTGTGTGTGTGTGTGGTCGGTGGCTGGTTTAAGCAGCCTCAGCTGACCTTGAGTTAGAGTCTGGCGTGGGGTGTGGCTGCACACCTGTGATGTATTGTCTAATAAATGCCCACAGGTTAAACCAGCAGCCATCACCACACACACACACACACACACACACTCAAGAGAGCGCTAGCATGCTAGCATTGTGCCTGCTCAGTCAACGACAAACTCTGCGATAAACCGGTTTGTCAACATCCACCTGTGTCCTGTGGTGGGAGGAGCCGCTCGCTGTGTCGTGAAGTAAGATAAGATAAGATAAGATAAAACTTTATTAATCCCCAAAGAAATTCTTGTGCCAGAGGTTGCTGAAAAATAAGAAAATAAATAAATATAAGAATAAAAACAATAGAATGATAAATGTAAAGTGTATACGCCGAATAGAATAACAATAAAACAATAAAAGGAAACTAAAACAGAAAAGTTGGTGTACGATCCATTGCTACACATACGTCATATTTTTTCTTCCATTCATGCGTCCGACACATCGTCCCTCGACGGCGACGCCTGAATCTCAATGGACGTACGGCGTAGCGCAAAGTGAGCAGCATTACCTGCGCCGCTCCACCAACACACACCGACACACACTGACACACACCAACACACACCGACGCACACCGACACACACCGAACCGCATCTCCGCAGGAGCGAGGTGGCGTCGCGCTCCGGCCTTCTGCTCCCGCAAGCTGCTCGGGCCCCATCTGCTACTGCCAGCTCCGCCCCCCCGCCCCCACCCTTTAAAACCCCCCTTGCACGGTGAGCACGGGCCCCCTGGCAGAGGCTCCTCCTCCTCCCCCCTCCTCCTCCCTCCTCCTCCTCCTCCATCTCTGGCTGGTAGCTAGCATGCAATGCAAGCAATACTCATTTAGACAAAGCCAACCCCTCCTGCCCCTCTGCGTTTGTTGGTTGTTTGTCGATGAGGTAACGACAGGTGACAACAGAGAGACGGATGTCACGGGACGCCCGCGTGTTTGCTCAGGGATCTGGCGTCATGCTGCCGCTGCGCTCATCCATCAACCCTTCTGAGAGGCGAAAAGGAAATGAATGGATGTGTGTGTGTGTGTGTGTGTGTGTTTTTCCGCCCGTGTGTGTTTAATGTATTTGTAGGACGCCAAAGTGGCTGACTTGGTAAATAGTTGAGTGTCACGTTCATTTTCATGCATCAACGTCCAAATGTGCTTACCTGTGTGTCTGCTCTGAGGCCCGCGTGTGTGTCTGTGTGGTTGTTTGTGTTTGTGTGTGTGTGTGTGTTTGGGTGGCACGTGTGTGTGTGTGTGTGTGTGTGTGTGTGTGTGTGTGTGCGCACGCATGTGTGTTTAAGTGTGTGTGTGCCCTTATGTGTTTGCGCCTGTGTCTGCGGGGGAAGTGTGTGTGTGTGTGTGTGTGTGTGTGTGAACCTGGCCTCTCAGAGGAGCATGCAGCATCCTGCCCACTGCTCCACTTACGCAATTATAAACAGGGGTGGGGGGGCCTCACTGCTGTTACCATGCATGTTTGGCGGAGGGCAAGGCGACGTGAGCCAGCCAGCCAGCCAGCCAGCCAGCCAGGGTTCAGCGGACTTTTCCCTCAGCTGTCATGACTCATCCACACACACTGCTGGGGGAACCAGGCCATGCCGTGGTCTCACATCCGACCCCCCTGCCCCCTCCCACTAACCCATAACCCCCTACCCCCACTCCCCTCCTCGTCATCACACAGCCGGTCCAGGCTGCCAGCACCCATCACACACACACACACACACACACACACACACACACACATGCACACACACACATACACACACACACATACACACACTGATATGGGGAGGCATCCGCTCATAATGTGCTGACACACACGTGGAAAAAACAACACATAGCGATGCAGACATGTTCACGCACACACACACCACACACACACCACACATATGCACACGCACACACACACATACACAAACACACTTGTGCACACACAGCTCATACGCATGCAAAAGCCATGTATCACTCACACACACACACACACCACACACACACACACACACACACACACACGATTGGGAACACACACAGATAGCCACATACTCGTGGGCATACAGTAACACCAACAGGCTATCAGGCTTCCCATAAATCAGAAGTAGGAACATCACTAGCCTACATAATGTAAGTGTAACAGTGACAGCACCTGTTGGCCCCTGGCCCGCTAGCCTGTCATGTCTGCTTCAAGCAGAGAGAGAGAGAGGGAGGGACAGAGAGAGAGAGAGAGAGAGAGAGAGAGAGGGACAGAGAGAGAGAGAGAGAGAGAGAGGAGAGAGTGCACGGCCCGTGTCTTGGATGACATCATGGCTGACAACAGAGGTTGATGGAGGTCAGAGGAGATGAGCGCCTGGCCTTGTCACACTGACAGCAGGGGGGGGGGGGGAAGGGGTTTGGGGGTGGCGGAGGAGGCGGGGCTTTCCTTCCCACCTCTACAAGCCCCTCCCACCTCCCCTCCGCGGGGGAGACACGCGTTTATATCGAGTGTTGGCTGCAATATATGCACCGCAAAGAGTATACTGAGGGGCTGAGGCGGCCATATTATGGATATTACATAAGCCGAATATTATCTTCATTCCCACACAAACTTCTCGTATTAATTTAAACTTTAACTAAAAGTAGAAGACACTAAAACCATGACCGCAAGCTGCGAATGTTTCAAGACACATCCGAAGAACGCTTTGAGAATCAATTACCGTACCATCGGTTGTGAACACGCACACACACACACACGCACACACAGACACGCACACGCACACACATATATAGTACTTATAAATGCCATGTGGTCCATATTGCCACGGCCTACTTCTCCGCCGGGGTCAGTTTTAGATAGATTCTATAGTAAGCACCGGCTGCACAACAAGTGGAGTGGAAGAGGCTTGTGAGGATGAGTCAGAGCCCACGCGCGGCCCTCTGCCCATCTGTGCGTCCCCCTCACTGGTGTCACCTCCCGTCTCCGTCTGAATGGAGCTGCTCTCTGTCTGCATCCTCCTGCCGCCATCTTGTGTTGCGTCTCCGTGTTTGGTTTTTTAATCCGTGGAAGCAACTTCCCTCTTCCCGCTCTCTCCCCGGGTTGGAAGCGGTCCATGAAATCTTTCTTATCTTTCGACGTGGGCGTGTGCGTACGTGTGTGTGTGCGTGTGCGCGCTTGTGTGTGTGTGCATGTGTGCGTGTTTGTGCGTTTGTGCACACACACACACACACACACACACACACACACATGCAGGGTTGCGTGCCGTTGAAGCAGGACCCAAAAAGACAATCTCTCTCCGGAGAGTTTGCGTGAGGCCGCAGTAGTTAGCCAGTAGTGGTACCTGCTTAAGTGCGGCCACAGCAACCAAGCTAATCTTTAACACGGTACCTTCCTGGAAACCTTTGACCTGGTCGCCAAGACACGTCAGTGCCATCGACGAACCGCAGACAGCCTCACAGGGCACTGCCGGCTCTCACGCCAAGTTGAGATTCTAGCGTGGAGAGGCAATCATAGCTTATTCATTGGGAACGCTCGAGTCTTAACTGTTAATCATTCATCGCGCCTTCTTTATTCTTAGCCACACCGAAAGGCTCGATATATCTTAAATCGTCTGTCGCCTTAGCTGTGAATGCAACCCCTCCCGCCACCCCACCCTGCCACCCCAGCCCCAACTGTGCTAAATTAGAGTCAAACATCAGGTTGTGAGGACGGGAAGCAGAGGTCGACCGCAGCAACAGCAGCAACAGTCCAAATCCACGTGCCCTGATCCAATCCAAACGCCCGGCGGCCATTACAGGAGACAAGCCGGGTCTGGAGATGTATCCGCCTCTGATAGAGAGAGAGAGAGAGCGGGAGAGAGAGAGAGAGAGAGAGAGCGAGAGAGAGACACAGAGAGAGACAGAGACAGGCAGACAGACAGACAGACTGAGACTGAGACAGATGGAGAGGGGCAGAGAGAGTGCTGTGAGGAGACCGTGTTTGTTTGTTTGTTTGTCTGTTGTGAAGATGGTGTCCGTCTGCAGTGTCCAACGTTAAGCACGGCTCACACCGCCATGCGGAGCCAATCACGGAGCACGGGCCACATCGTTGGCACTGAACTGAGCCACAGCACCAGGAGCAGACAGTGTGTGTGCGTGTGTGTGTGTGTGTGTGTGTGTGTGTGTGTGTGTGTGTGTGTGTGTGTGTGTACGTGTATTTCGGTGTGTGTGTGTGTGTGTCAGTGGAGGGGGCCGGGGTGGGGCGGGGGTAGGGGGAGGAGTCAGAGGAGACATTGCTGGGCAGTGCTTTTACAGCACTATAACTGTTTACATTCCTGGCAGGGATGAAGAGGTGGTGGTTGGGTGGGGGGGGGGGAGGTGGTGGTGGGAGGGACAGGCCACAGGATGGGGAGGTGAAGCGCTTGATCCTCCTGCTGAAATCCTCTGGAATCCGCTCCCCTTTTCCCTGGAACGGCGAGGACGACTGCCCCTGCATCTGCACGTGGGCTCGCATACACATGCACAAACAATGGACCACCCTACTCCCCCCCCCCCCCCCAACACACACACACACACACACACACACACAGAAGCGCTCACAAAACTCCCACTGAGACGACCACGGCCATTAAGATAAGTAAACAGAAGCCCGTCCCTTCGGTCGCCTGACTATCACAGCTAGGATTGCGGGTCCTCTCGTGCAGGCCGGCTGTCCCCCCCGTACCGTCTGTCAGGTCACGGGCTGGAAGGAAGTGACATCGGACCGGGCCCCTGAACGTCCTGTTGGGGTTTGTGTGTTTCCCCGCGCAATGGTTATCCGTTTGATGAATCGGCCGGGGGAGTTGTTAAGAATCTGTCTGCTGCACAGTCTCCTGGGGAGTTGGGCCTGACAGACAGGAATGCTGTGTGTGTGTGACCGTGTGTGTGTCTGCGTGTGTGTGTGTGTGTGTGTGTGTGGCATTTGTGCAAGTGTGTGTATGTGTGTGTGTGTGTGTGTGTGTGTGTGTCTGTCTGTCTGTCTGTGTGTGTGCATGTGTGCATGTGTGAGTGTGTGTGCAAGTGTGCGTGTGTGTGTGTGCAGAGAGAGAGCGAGAGCGAGAGAGAGCACTCGGAGCAACAGGGCCCGGGGCAGAGCGAGGGACACGGAGAGAGAGCGCTGTAGAGATGGCGACTTGGATGACCTCCAAGCACACTCCTGTTGGTTTTGACGTGACACATGGCCGACTCTCTCTTTTTAGACGGAGGATCCGTTCGCCACAGGAGGAAATGAGGGAGAATTCTTTTTTTTTCTTCCATCTAATCGGATGCTGCTTCCTGCGGGAATAGAAGCAGGAGATCAGCGGGCACACGGGCGGGCGAGGGGTTCATTTTTTGGCCCCCGGTTGATGATGATGATGATGACGGTGATGATGATGGTGGTGATGATGATGATGATGATGATGATGTGGAAAAAATGTGTTTCTGACAGCTGGAAGCTGTTTTGCATCACAAGCCACCCTGGGCTGAGATAAAGCTACACGAGGCCCTTCTCCGGGTCTGCCTCTAAAAGTATGTGTTCCCGCAGCGAGCCAGAGAGAGAGGCAGAGAGGGAGTGAGACAGAGAGAGAGAGACAGAGACAGGGAGAGAGAGAGACAGAGACAGGGAGAGAGAGAGAGAGAGAGAGAGAGAGAGAGAGAGGGAGAGAGAGAGAGAGAGACAGGAAGAGAGAGAGAGAGAGAGAGACAGGAAGAGAGAGAGAGAGAGAGGAGAGAGACAGAGAGAGCATTAGCCTCTCGGTAGTGCAGCGATTTCTTTTCTCTGGCCACCATGTTCACCGTGAACATATCTTCCTCCATGCCGCTGGTGAGGACTTTGCCCGAACGCACGGTTAGGAAATGCAAACACGGCAACCGAAGGTAACCATGGAGACCCACTTGTCGAGAGGGGGGGGGGGGGGGGCGTAAGATACTCAAGATGGAGTTCAGGGTTTTTTGTCTTGAGTTGTGTCTTGAGGATAGTGTCTGTATTTGTACTATTGTTTTTAAAAGCTAGTATTTAGGTAACTTGGAGAGTAGACAGGGTAAAGAAATTACTGCTTTAGTTTCTAATAAAAATATAACTAACATAGCCCAGATCTTAATCGTATTTTGGAAATGTCCACTAGCAACGTAGCTGTTCTGCTTATATGCGCACTTTAGTTGGTTTTTTTCCGCTGACTCTCAGAGGCTAAACGCCTTTTATCTGAGAAGGACGCTTATGCTGGCGGCGTCCCACTCCAGGAGTGGCCTGTTATTCACCGTACCGAAGTCATTTAAAACCTTCCGTGTCTCTTCAGCTTATTTTAGTGCCACAAAGAGAGACTTGGTCCCTGCGTCGTCGTGAGCAGGCTGCCCAACGTCCTACGTAGCCGCCGAGGCATCCGCTGATTAGAAAGGTGGTCTGAACAGAACAGCGGGGCAGGGCCATTAGACGCAGAACAGGGACCGTTTCTGAGTACTGCCAGGGAACACCGCTAATGGGAACCACGTAGTGTTCTCTGTGTTTCACTGTGTATTTGTATGTTTATGTGTGTGTGTTTGTCTGTGTGTGTGTGTGTGTGTTTGTCTGTTTGAGAGTGTGTGTGTGTGTGTCTGTGTGTATTTGCGTGTGTATGTCTTTGTGTGTGGTGAGTGTATATTTGTGTGTGTGTGTATGTGTGTGTATTTGCGTGTGTGAATGTTTGAGTGTGTGTGTGTGTGTGTGTGTGTGTGTGTGTGTGTGTGTGTGTGTGTGCATTGCACTTAGACATACATACATGCAGATGTATAGATCCCCCAATGGTGGTGGTAAAGCACATTTCCCATCGAGTCACGCTTTGCCAAGGACAAAATATTTTGAACTCGGTCGATGGTCGGGTCCATTTGATTGGCTGCTTTATTATCTATTATTGTTTGTGTTTTGTGTCTGCAATGCATTGGTACAACAGTATTGTGGTGGTAGCTAACGATTCTAGCTACACTAGAACAGTTAGCAATTATGAGCACTTGAAACTTGTTATATTAACCTCAAAATGATGAATGCTTGAAAGATGTTCTATTCTAATCTTTATCCACCACCACCAGCGATATATATATTGCTGTCTCTCTTTCAACAAATGTACTTCTTGAAGTCGTTTTGCATAAAAGCGTCTGCCAAATGCCGCTATTGCTGCTGCTAATGCAAAGAACAGATTCCAGCAACTATAAATGACTTGTTGGCTCATGAATGAAACATTGTCAAGATTCCTGCACGCAACATAAATATCAATCAAATAGATCCAATAAAATAAAATAAAAAATCATGTGATTTACCCCTCATCTGCCCCTGTATCCTTCTCTGTCAACACCCCCCTACCCCTTGCCCACCCACTTTTTGTTTGTTCGGTCCTTCTGTCTTACCTTTTTTTCTGTGTCTCTCCTTCTCCCTGTCTGTCTGTCTGTCTGTCTGTCTCTCTGTCCCCCACCCCCCCCCCTGTCTCTCCCTCTGTCTCCTTCTGTCTGCCTCTCCTGCGCTCTCAGTCCCGCCCCGCGCCCTGACGTTGTCGCTCTGTTTGGCAGGGAGCCACGGAAGGTGCTCCTGCACAAGGGCTCTACGGGGCTGGGCTTCAACATCGTGGGCGGGGAGGACGGAGAGGGAATCTTCGTCTCCTTCATCCTGGCGGGCGGGCCGGCCGACCTGAGCGGAGAGCTGAGGAGGGGGGATCGCATCCTCTCGGTACCCGTTTGTTTTTTGTACTTAAAATTAGATTTGATCCTGTGTCCCGTTTCAAATCTGAAACGGTGAATTCAGATACAGCAGCAGGTGGTGGAGAAGCATCCATTGCGCGAGGGGGTGCCCTACAGGTTACACACGCACACCGTTTGGGGAATCGAACCCTGTACCTGTTTTGTCTCTGGCTGGGGATTGAACCCAGTACCTTTTATCCCCGGCTGGGGATCGAACCCGGTACTTTTCTCTGGCTGGGGATTGTACGCTGCAACACTATCCAGCTGCCTCAAGGTTTCCAAGAGCATCTCCCTCTCTCTGTATCTCTCTTTCTGTCTCTCTCTCTCTCTCTCTCTCTCTCTCTCTCTCTCTCTCTCTCTCTCTGCATCTTTCTCTCTTTATCTCTCTCTCTCTTTCACTCTGTCTCTGCATCTCTATATCATCACCCACCACGCACAATACACTGTGAATTATTTCTATAAAAATCGCAGGAATGCAATTTTAATTAGCATTTCAAATGGAGGCTAACGAGTTGAGCATCTCTCCTTACAGCTAAACTATAGACGGTGTGTCTTTTTCATTTTCACGTCGCCCCCCCGCACCCCCCATACACACACACACACACACACTCACATAATTAGACTGCCCACGTAGAGCGCCTCATCTGGGTCTCAGAGCGCTGAGATGACTCCTTTGTTTGCAGGTGAACGGGGTGAACCTGCGGAACGCAACACACGAGCAGGCGGCCGCGGCGCTGAAGAGGGCGGGGCAGACCGTCACTATCATCGCTCAGTATCGTCCTGAAGGTAGGCGGCGCTCTGAAAAGTTGTCGTTTTTTTGTTATGTATTCAAGTGTTATTAAACCACATGTTTGATTGTGATTGGGCAAATGTTTTCACACAATTATGCCTCAACGAACAGGAAGTAAATTTACTCCAAAGACAAATACATACAGTAAATATTCCTTCAGATTACCATTATGTCGGTGTTTGTCGACGAGAGTCAACAAAGGAAATAATGCCGTAACGCAGCCTATGTGCAAGCGTTGAATTGTCGATTTTGTTTTACAGTCTGGTCCTCTATCTTGAAATATAGGGAAACTAAACAATAATAATAATAATAGTAATAATAATAATGATGAGCATAATATAAATAATAATAATAACAATAATAAGAATAATAATAACAAATATTATATATAATAATAATAATAACATAATATATATAATATAACATAATAATAATAAAATGAAGAGCATAATGATGAGCATAATGATAAGCATAATAATAATAATAATAATAATAATAATAATAATAATAATAATAATAAGCATAATGATAAGCATAATAATAATAACAAAATAATAATAATAACAAAATAATAATAATAACAATAATAATATTTAGAATAATATTAATAATAACACTAATACTAATAATCATACTCATAATCATGATAACCACAAAAAGCATATTAAAAAGCATCCTAATAATACCACATAATAATGACATAGAAACGCGGACCAGTGCCTCTGATCGGCCCCGTGCGGAGACGTATTCAGGTTCAGGGGGCGGGGCCTCCTATAAGCCGACGGCGAGGAGGCGGGCGAACGGAACCAATGGACGGAGCGCCGCTGTTGTCTTCCGTCGCCTCTAGCCCGGGCTCTCTCTCCCCGGTCTCCCTCCAGTCTCTCTCTATCTCTCTCTACCCTCTCTCTCTCCCTCCTGAGTCCTGATCTGGGACACGGAAACTCGTCAAGCAGAGCGTCGCGTACCGCATACCGCACCGCGTACAGCACAGCCCAGTACACCACAGTACATGACTGCAGTTGGAAGTTGAATTACAACAAACAAACAAACAAAGGTGGAGGTGGTGGAGGGTGGAGGAGCAACAACTTTTCGCGCTTGCGGATGGGGGATGGGCTCGGGTACGACGCGCGGCGGGAAAAGCGGAGAGAGAGAGAGAGCGGGAGAGAGAGAGAGAGAGAGCGAGAGAGAGACACAGAGAGAGACAGAGACAGGCAGACAGACAGACAGACTGAGACTGAGACAGATGGAGAGGGGCAGAGAGAGTGCTGTGAGGAGACCGTGTTTGTTTGTTTGTTTGTCTGTTGTGAAGATGGTGTCCGTCTGCAGTGTCCAACGTTAAGCACGGCTCACACCGCCATGCGGAGCCAATCACGGAGCACGGGCCACATCGTTGGCACTGAACTGAGCCACAGCACCAGGAGCAGACAGTGTCTGCCTCTAAAAGTATGTGTTCCCGCAGCGAGCCAGAGAGAGAGGCAGAGAGAGGGAGTGAGACAGAGAGAGAGAGACAAAGACAGGGAGAGAGAGAGAGAGAGAGAGAGAGAGAGGGAGAGAGAGACAGAGACAGGGAGAGAGAGAGAGAGAGACAGGAAGAGAGAGAGAGAGAGAGAGAGACAGGAAGAGAGAGAGAGGGAGAGGAGAGAGACAGAGAGAGCATTAGCCTCTCGGTAGTGCAGCGATTTCTTTTCTCTGGCCACCATGTTCACCGTGAACATATCTTCCTCCATGCCGCTGGTGAGGACTTTGCCCGAACGCACGGTTAGGAAATGCAAACACGGCAACCGAAGGTAACCATGGAGACCCACTTGTCGAGAGGGGGGGGGGGCGTAAGATACTCAAGATGGAGTTCAGGGTTTTTGTCTTGAGGTTGTTGGAGGATAGTGTCTGTATCTTTCTATTTTGTACTATTGTTTTTCAAAGCTAGTATTTAACTAAACATAGCCCAGATCTTAATCGTATTTTGGAAATGTCCACTCGCAACGTAGCTGTTCTGCTTATATGCGCACTTTAGTTGGTTTTTTTCCGCTGACTCTCAGAGGGCTAAACGCCTTTTATCTGAGAAGGACGCTTATGCTTGGCGGCGTCCCACTCCAGGAGTGGCCTGTTATTTCACCGTACCGAAGTCATTTAAAACCTTCCGTGTCTCTTCAGCTTATTTTTAGCCGCCACAAAGAGGAGACTTGGTCCCTGCGTCGTCGTGAGCAGGCTGCCCAACGTCCTACGTAGCCACCGAGGCATCCGCTGATTAGAAAGGTTGGTCTGAACAGAAACAGCGGGGCAGGGCCCATTAGACGCAGAACAGGGGACCGTTTCTTGAGTACTGCCAGGGAACACCGCTAATGGGAACCACGTAGTGTTCTCTGTGTTTCACTGTGTATTTGTATGTTTATGTGTGTGTGTTTGTGTGTGTGTGTGTGGTGCCTGTCTGTTTGTGTGTTTGAGAGTGTGTGTGTTGTGTGTGTGTCTGTGTGTATTTTGCGTGTGTGTATGTCTTTGGTGTGTGGTTGAGTGTATATTTTTTGTGTGTGTGTGTGTGTGTTATGTTAAGCATGTATAATGTGTGGTGTGTTGTGTATGGTGAGTGTGTATTTTGAGTGTGGTGTGTGTGTGTGGTGTGTGTGTGTGCATTGCAACTTAGACATACATACATGCAGATGTATAGATCCCCCAATGGTGGTGGTAAAAGCACATTTCCCATCAAGTCACGCTTTGCCAAGGACAAAATATTTTGAACTCGGTCGATGGTCGGGGTCCTTTTTGATTTGGCTGCTTTATTATCTATTATTGTTTTGTGTTTTGTGGTCTGCCAATGCATTGGTACAACCAGTATTGTGGTGGTAGCTAACGATTCCTAGCTACACTAGAACAGTTAGCAGTTATGAGCACTTTGAAAACTTGTTTATATTAACCTCGGAAATGATTGAATGCTTGAAAAGATGTTCTATTCTAATCTTTTATCCACCACCACCAGCGATATATATATTGCTGCCTCTCTTTCAAACAAATGTACTTCTTTGAAGTCGTTTTGCAATAAAAGCGTCTGCCAAATGCCGCTATTGCTGCTGCTAATGCAAAGAACAGATTCCAGCAACTATAAATGACTTGTTGGCTCATGAATGAAACATTGTCGAGATTCCTGCACGCAACATAAATATCAATCAAATAGATCCAATAAAATTTAATAAAAAATCATGTGATTTACCCCTCATCTGCCCCTGTATCCTTCTCTGTCAACACCCCCCTACCCCTTGCCCACCCACTTTTTGTTTGTTCTGTCCTTCTGTCTTACCTGTTTTTCTGTGTCTCTCCTTCTCCCTGTCTGTCTGTCTGTCTGTCTCTCTGTCCCCCACCCCCCCCGTCTCTCCCTCTGTCTCCTTCTGTCTGCCTCTCCTGCGCTCTCAGTCCCGCCCCGCGCCCTGACGTTGTCGCTCTGTTTGGCAGGGAGCCACGGAAGGTGCTCCTGCACAAGGGCTCTACGGGGCTGGGCTTCAACATCGTGGGCGGGGAGGACGGAGAGGGAATCTTCGTCTCCTTCATCCTGGCGGGCGGGCCGGCCGACCTGAGCGGAGAGCTGAGGAGGGGGGATCGCATCCTCTCGGTACCCGTTTGTTTTTTGTACTTAAAATTTGATTTGATCCTGTGTCCCGTTTCAACTCTGAAGCGACTCACGGTGAATTCAGATACAGCAGCAGGTGGTGGAGAAGCATCCATTGCGCAAGGGGGTGCCCTACAGGTTACACACGCACACCGTTTGGGGAATCGAACCCTGTACCTGTTTTGTCTCTGGCTGGGGATTGAACCCAGTACCTTTTATCCCCGGCTGGGGATCGAACCCGGTACTTTTCTCTGGCTGGGGATTGTACGCTGCAACACTATCCAGCTGCCTCAAGGTTCTCCCTCTCTCTGTATCTCTCTTTCTGTCTCTCTCTCTCTCTCTCTCTCTCTGCATCTTTCTCTCTTTATCTCTCTCTCTCTTTCACTCTGTCTCTGCATCTCTATATCATCACCCACCACGCACAATACACTGTGAATTATTTCTATAAAAATCGCAGGAATGCAATTTTAATTAGCATTTCAAATGGAGGCTAACGAGTTGAGCATCTCTCTCACGTTGCTCCTTACAGCTAAACTATAGACGGTGTGTCTTTTTCATTTTCACGTCGCCCCCCCGCACCCCCCATACACACACACACACACACACACACACATAATTAGACTGCCCACGTAGAGCGCCTCATCTGGGTCTCAGAGCGCTGAGATGACTACTTTGTTTGCAGGTGAACGGGGTGAACCTGCGGAACGCAACACACGAGCAGGCGGCCGCGGCGCTGAAGAGGGCGGGGCAGACCGTCACTATCATCGCTCAGTATCGTCCTGAAGGTAGGCGGCGCTCTGAAAAGTTGTCGTTTTTTTGTTATGTATTCAAGTGTTATTAAACCACATGTTTGATTGTGATTGGGCAAATGTTTTTCACAACAATTATGCCTCCAACGAAACAGGAAGTAAATTTACTCCAAAGACCAAATACATACAAGTAATTATTCCTTCAGATTACCATATGTCGGTGTTGTCGACGAGAGGCAACAAAGGAAATAATGGCCCGTAACGCAGCCTATGTGTTAGTGTTAATTGCGATTTAAGTTTTACAGGTCTGGTCCTCTATCTTGAAATATAGGGAAACTAAACAATAATAATAATAATAGTAATAATAATAATAATCCGATGAGCATAATGATGATGCATAATGATAAGCAATAATAATAATAAAATAATAAGAACAATATATTATAATAATAATATAAAAGAATAATAAGTGATGAGCATAATGATAAGCATAATAGATAATAAGAATAATGATGAATAATAATAGCTAATAATAAAACAATAATAATATATAATATAATATAATAAGCATAATGATAAGCATAATATAAACAAAATAATAATAATAACAAATAATAACAATAATAATATTTAGAATAATATTATTAATAACACTAATACTAATAATCATACTCATATCATGATAACCACAAAAAGCATATTAAAAAAATCCTAATAATTACCACATAATAATGACATAGAAACGCGGACCAGTGCCTCTGATCGGCCCCGTGCGGAGACGTATTCAGGTTCAGGGGGCGGGGCCTCTTATAAGCCGACGGCGAGGAGGCGGGCGAACGGAACCAATGGACGGAGCGCCGCTGTTGTCTTCCGTCGCCTCTAGCCCGGGCTCTCTCTCCCCGGTCTCCCTCCAGTCTCTCTCTATCTCTCTCTACCCTCTCTCTCTCCCTCCTGAGTCCTGATCTGGGACACGGAAACTCGTCAAGCAGAGCGTCGCGTACCGCATACCGCACCGCGTACAGCCCAGTACACCACAGTACATGACTGCAGTTGGAAGTTGAATTACAACAAACAAACAAACAAACAAACAAAGGTGGAGGTGGTGGAGGGTGGAGGAGCAACAACTTTTCGCGCTTGCGGATGGGGGATGGGCTCGGGTACGACGCGCGGCGGGAAAAGCGGCGGCAGCAGCAGCAGCGGCGACGACAGCGGTAGCGGGAAGGCAGCGGCGTGACTCGTCTCATGGCTCCGTGAACAAACGAGCGGCTACCCCGTGCGATATAAAACACCGTCACCGTCACCCTCAGCCCGCCGCCCGGTAAAAAGGTGAGACTTGTGCGGCGAATAGAGGAGGACTTACCGTACCTTACCGTATCGTGTCGTGACTTACCGTTTAAATGAGTACAATTCACGACAAAAACACACGTTAGTTCGTTAAATATACGATAAAGCCCATAAATAGTGTTGCACTCCGGCTGTGGCGCCGGAAGTGCAACCACTTATTCATGGCTTTATCGTTTTTCGTTTTCCATTTTATCGTTTTCCATTGTGGCTTATACGTTTTTGTTTGTTTGTTTGTTTTTTAAACACCGACTACCCCAGTCTTCTATTCTGTTCTGTTCTATTGTATTCTTAGTTTAGCGTTTGCTACGCTTTCTTTTAACTCGTCACCAACCAACCAACTAACTAACCAACTAACTAACGTGTGTTTTGTACTCGTTTACACCGCACTGTGTGTGTGTGTGTGTGTGTGGGGGGGGGTTGAGATAATGGGGCGACTTCTACTGTGTCTTCAGGTATGGTAGGCCACTTTGAATGGGAGGTGGGGTGGGGTGGGGGGGTCATGGGGGAGGCGGGCTGGCTGGCTGGCTTGCTTGGTTATTAATACGTTACTGTAATCCAATAGCCATAGTGTGACCTGGCCTCCCTCACCTGGTTTTGGAGACGGGTTCGGTGGAGAGCAAGGTGTGGAATCTCAACACTTTTGACATTTGCTCTGCTCTCTGGTGGACTCAACTGTACCACACTGTACTGTGTTGTGAGGCTGGTGGACTTACACACAATCTTATTCCATCTTAATCGTATTCATCTGGCATTGTGTATATATATATATATACATACACACACACACACACACACACACACAAGTAGAGTCCGAGTCCTGTCAAACTAAACGAATGTTACACATTGATTTAATAAATGTAGACCAATGTGTAATGTATTGATGTGGTATTGGGACATGGTGCCATAACAGTGCACCACCGGTGCTACCCATGATTGAGCTTAAATCTCGTCTGCTTTGTGTATTTGAGTTATGACACCGATGTGACGTAGGCCTACACTTTGGAGCGCACACACACACACACACACACCCGGAGTCCGGTGATTCCCGTAAAGCGTAATAAATCGGGCCTACGGTGCCAAGGTCACTTGACGAAGAGCACTGAAGGGGGGTGGTGGTGGGTGGTGGTTTGTGTTTGTGGATGGTGGGCAGCGCCACAGCTCGTGCCCATGCCGCCCACTGGAGACTCAACAAAGCCGAGCCGTACATAACGCTTCATTCACATCCATGTGAGTCCACGCAGTCTCTCTCAGTGCCCACTAATCAAGCAACGTCGTGCACTACAACGCATTCACTTTTGAAGGGAGCCATTGTTCCCGTTGCCAAACCGCTCTGTTTTCCCCCTGTAGACACTGTGCCGCCATTGTGAGGACACAGTGAAGGACGCTTTCTGATCTGTTTTAGTGGCGCTGGCAGATAATGCTTAACCGGCCTCAGCAGATGAGTCGAGTCTCTGGCAAATGATTGACTTCCTGCGCCCCCCACTCCCGAGGTCCCTGGGCCCGGTGTCTCTGCCGGGCTGGCGTGCTGCTTGCTGTATACAAGCAGGACTGGAGAGAACCCTCTTGTGTGCTTTTACGAGAAGATTGCTGTGCTATGCTATGCTGCTACGCTGGGCTAGCTGCCCGGACCGAGCGAGCTCTCTAGGGGCCCTACCACGACGACTTTGGGGGGCGCCGTCGGGCAGATCTTTTTAGATGAAGCGCCAGCGATTAAGGACTACATGTGGTCACCACGGAGCAACATGGCCGTGCAGCAGGGGGTCTCTCTCTCGCTCTCTCTCTCTCTCTCTCTCTCTCTCTCTCTCTTCCTGTCCTGCCTCCTTCCTCGTTGGCTAACTGGAGCACGAGCCCCAGAATCTGCAAGGCCTCTGAGTCATCCAGCTTGGGGTGAATGGAAAAGATGGGGGGTGCAGTGCGGTGCAATGCAGCACGCTCCCCTGTGCCACAGCTTTTTTTAAAAGGGGGGTGTAATTACAGCACAAACCCCATTCAGATTAGGAAATGAGAGAAGAGCGTTGGGAGGAAATGTCAAACCTCTAAGGCCAATCCAAGTAGAACTCACCAGGTGTTCTGGGATAGTTTGATTCAGTCAGAGGACAAGGACACGTTTATTGGTGAAAGATGACACTGAGTCTTGTAGGCATACAGGCGTAAAGTATGGGTCCATAATGAAATGTGAAATAAACCAGTTTAGAAGCTTCTGAAAGGGTATAAAGGGCCGTAGCTCTCGCTTTTATCCATTATTTACATGTCTGCTGTGAGTAGTGGACCATCGGAAACGGTCATGTAAAACTTGCATGTAAAGTAGCTGGCGTAGCACCATGGCATGAAATCCAAACTCCACTGCTGTGAATAATCCATAACCTATGTATTATATATGTTTTATTATATATATAAACGTTGTAATAATAATAATATGTAAAACAATACAGTTGGACCACAGGATAGCTTTAACCACAGGGTTTTTGGTCATGGGTCTCTCGCCTCCTATTAATATTCCTTGCACCACATGCACTACTTGTACATACCTGCCGCGTTGCAAAAGTGGATCACAAACAGAACCAAGCACCCCCCTCGCAACTAATGAGGACGAGCGGTGAGGTAAATGGAGTGACCCAGTTTCTATTTTGTCTGTCCCTTCCCCATTGGTCACTCTTTTAAGTATTGTTAGGCCAGCGGGACTCTTTCCCCTCTTGGCGGTTCTTGTATATATCCGAGGGCCTGCGTGTGTGTGTGTGTGTGTGTGTGCCCTGCCAGGGATCTGCCGGTCTTCATGTTCAGTTTACAACGCTGCGGCTTAAGACCCCCTCCCCTCCTGTATCATATCTGGTTCCCCCCCCTAAATCCCTAGGTGAGCCCCACTGGCTACTGACCCAAGGGTACAGCTGCTGCTGCTGCTGTCCCCTTGTCCAGGGTTCTTCCACCAGGGCTTTTTTTTTTCTGTTGTCTGTCCTGGGCTACCCTTCTTCTTCCTGTCAGCTGTCCTGTCCTTCCTGTCTGAGGACGGTCAGCGTACCATCAGATGTTGAAGGGTCAACTCGCCGATGGTGTTGTGTTGAGCCTACACCGCCGACAGTGCTTCTCTTAGTCTTCTGCTGGTTAACTCCATGATACATTGGTGTGGTTATTGGTTAATGGGTAGGCCAGGTTTAGGCATTGCTTTTAAAGATAGTAGGCCTAAAGATTAAAGTAAGGATCTGGTCGTGGTTGGGGGGCGGGGGTGGGGGGTAGCATGCAATGCATCGTGGGAAATTACCACCAAGGAAAAAGTCTGGTGTTGTTGCAGCTGTTCTACTCCCACCCACTGCCCCCCCACACACACACACACACACCTCAGAGGTGAGCCAACTGTTTGGCTGTGTGGTCTGGTCGTTGTGGAGGAGAACGTTGATCCGGCACCGTCCGCCACTTTAACCGGTCTTTATCCTCCTGACAGCCTGCCCCACCTACCCTCGGCCGCCTCCTCCCTTTTTATCGCTCTCTCGTGGTGGTGAGCCAAGTGGAAGAGTGGGTCGGGCTGCTTCTGCATACACGCCTTGTGTGTGTGTGTGTATGCGCACGCTTGCTCTCCCAGTTCGCACCGGGGCGTTGCTCGTGGTTACCGTCGTTCAGGTGGTGTCGTGTTACCTTGCATTGTCATCTGGCCCTGGCGTATTGTTAACCCCTTCCCAGCGAGGAGGGCGGCAGGAGGGCGGAGCCAAGCCAGCGAGGGGGGGGCGGGAGCTAGCGGAGGGGGGGCCCCCCCAGGCGGGGTTTCTGTTTGCTTTGAATCCACGTCAGGTTTCGTTCTGGGAAGGTTAGCTGGCCGGGGCGGCTGGGGCGGAAGCTTGTTGTTACACCTGACACACCAAGCTGTCGTCGTCGTCACGGCAGCAGCAGCGGCTTTGGAGGCATGGCTGTTTGTTTCTGGTGGCTGCTAGCCGGGCCCTGAGCCTGATAGAGGTTGGACTTTGAGTTGTGCGTTGGAACCAGCACGGGGGTGTGGCGGGGGGGCAGGGTTGCTAGCTGTGGACTAGGCCAAGAATACATAAGGTAGGAAGGGGAGAGTGTGCCGAGTTCATGTAAATGGTCCAGACTCTTAAATTGCTTGGCTCGGTTGGTTTTTACGGGCAAATTATGATTTATAATGACATGATAGCAGATTTGTTGGTCTTGGTAGTGCATTGCAGGACAAGGTCACCAGCACGGGATTCTAGTTTCACATTTGTATCATCTAGGGTAGTTTCTTTATTTAAATTGCTTAACATTAATGATCGGAATTGTGTGAAATGTATGTGTGAAGTTATTTTGGTGAGCACTGCCTATTTGTTGAGACATGTCCCTTTTGTGTGTGTGTGTGTGTGTGTGTGTGTGTGTGTGTGTGTGTGTGTGTGTGTGTGTGTGTGTGTGTGTGTGTGTGTGTGTGTGTGTGTGTGTGTGTGTGTGTGTGTGTGTGTGTGTGTGTGTGTGTGTGTGTGTGTGTGTGTTTTCCATGCTAGCCCGCTAGTCTCCTTGTGGTTCTAGCTGCCTCTGGCAGATTGTTTTTCTAGCTGTGCTGTTCAGTATGGTCTAGTTGCCTAGCTGTACACACACACACACACACACACACACACACACACACACACACACACACACACACACAGCTAGTGAGTGCATTCTTAATGAGCAGGTCCAGGTGGATTCATGTATGGTCCCCTCAGTGCACACACACACACACCAGACAGAGACTGGATTTACACACCCATGACAAATGGTCATCTATCCAGGCTTTGTCGGAGGTCTTCCCCCCCCCCCCCCCCCCCCCCATCTCTCACTCTCCTTATGAACCGCTCTAAAGACTCAAATTTGAACTTAATTAATCTGTGTAATTAGCTACCTGACACAAGATATTATGGGATGTGTGTGGGGCGGCAGATCCGTGATGAAGCTCCAGCTGTCCCCGGGGTCGTTAATCAGCAGGAAGGAGGTGCAGGAACACACTGCCGGTTCACAGAGCTCCCGCCTCGGCCATGGGACCGGGGTGCACCCTGGGTCAAACACGACTAGCTTACTGCGACGGGCACCTCACAGGACCCCATTACAATGAGGGCTTTTTTGTATCGCGACTCATTCTGTAAATATTGAGATGCCGTTTTTTTTTTATAATTATTATTTGGTGCAATTGTGTGCGGTTTAACGTCGAGGTTCAGGTTCTCTGCAGGTCTGGGGTTAATCTTTTGAATTTGAAGAGAACAGAACAGGACATAGTTGATGCAATTTTGACCATTCGCTTTTTCCCCCAACCCTACAGTCTGCTGGGGAGCCTTGACGACTCCTGCAAATAATGATTCGTACTTTTTTTGGGTGATTTACTAAATTGATGATCATTTCATCAAGTCTCGTAAACAAATGGCAAATATTTATCAGACGTTAACCAGAACACACAGTGATGTTGGGCAGCATTGATTGATGTATTTTCACTTGATCAACGATTATTCAAACAATGAATTTGTGTTTTTGTTTATTTCTGTCGAACCACTGATCTCATTAATCGACTGCTCCTTCTAGTCGGCCACAGCATTCTAAATCTCTCTGTCTCTGTCTCTGTGTGTGTGTGTAGAGTACAGCCGCTTTGAGTCCAAGATCCACGACTTGAGGGAACAGATGATGAACAGCAGCATGAGCTCTGGGTCAGGCTCCCTGCGCACCAGCGAGAAGCGATCCCTTTATGTCAGGTACAGCCGGAACACAAACACACACTTCTGTAGTTCTAGGCCATGTGTTGACTTAATGCCATTTTAACTATTTAGTAAGCTATCTAACCTGTTAAGTTAGTCAAGCAACTCAATAAAAAGTGATGAACAAGGCTTTTTAAAAAAATCTATTTATTTAATGTATTTATTTAAAGGTGACAGCTCGTTTGCTTATGTCAAGATATTTGCCTTGTTCTGTGTATATTAGTTGAGCAATGCAATCTTGCGTTTCCACCTTCCATCATCTCTGACTCATTTGACGACATTTGTAAGAGTCGTCACTTTATCCCTAAGCCTTAACCAAACAGCAGTGTTTTGTTTTGTCAGCCATGTTAGTTTTTTCACATTTTGGCCAATAAACCTTTCCCAATTCGGATTAAGAATCGGGAATCTGAACCTATAGATGGAGGGAGGAGCTGTAAGCCGTGGTGGCTACCAAGGCATGTAGGGCCTAGCCTAGCCTGGCCTTCTGCGTGCGTGACTAAACCCGCAGTTATGTAGGAAACGCTGTCTAGCTATGCTACTGCAGCAGCAGCAGCAGCCCTGTACTCCCAGCCCAGCCTCAGGAATGCGGAGGCGTTAAGCCTCAAAGACACACACACACACACACACACACACACACACACACACACCCCACCTTGCTTGTAGCTTAGTGCGATGTACGACTGTATCAGTGGGCCACGTGGACCGCAATATTAACGCGATTAAGACAAGTCTGATCTTAGTCTCATTATGTAGGCATGTATACACCTTAATCGCACTATCATGTCCTATTGGGGAGTTTTCGCAGCATTTTGCAACACGTACGGCAGTCGTCACCTGCTTGACGTCGCATGCCCTGGCATTGCAAAACAAGATGGCCGTGAGTCATTAATCGGACTCTGCTCTGTCACATGTAAACGGGAATATGAATTGAATATTCTATGAGTAACTCATGTAAACCACCGTAATCGAAATATTGTATTATGTAGAATAAGGTCAATAGTCAGAATATTGCAGTCAATGTAATCGTGGCCACCGTCACTTCGTTATAAACACGAGTGGCATTGTAGGATTTTTTTCATGTATATTCTGTACCAGCTGTTGTTGGTAAAGGCAAGAATAGGTCAGCCAAAACCCCCCAGCAGCAAGAGGAGGCGAACACACAACAGTCTTTCTGTCTGTCTCTCTCCAGTCGAGCACAGTGGTTGGCCTGTAGATGTAGTCTCGCAGGTCAGGAAATGGGGGAACCTGTAAAGCAGGTTTTAGTGTTATTTCACATGGCTGTGGGTCTACTTGTCTAACAAGGTGGAGGAACACCGTACACACGCGGTGGAAAGTATGTGGAAACAAAGCCCGCACTATGTGCCGGAGCGCCTGTGTGTTTCGACTGAGAGACGCAGAACATTGCGCGCAACCGGTGCGACGGGCCGGGTGATAAAATGGCCACGTCTGACTTCTTTTCTTCCTTATTTTGACTTCCCTTTCACTTGTACTGTTACCCCAGTGTTGCCTTGGGACCTCTAGCTTGTAAGCCCGGACCTATCGGGTGAGCCTGTTGCGGAGATCGCGTTTGAAAAACTAGACGCTAAGGCTGTTGAATGTCGCTTCGCCGGCACCCGTCTGTTTGGTACGGTGTGGACCGAAACCTGGACCCCACACATGCGGTCTAAAGCGAGTTAGGTTGACTAGGAGCTGACCAGAAGGGTCGCCTGTATTGGCGTACCTCAAGTGATGCAGTGTTTAATGCTGGTTGATGTCGTGGAAATGGCAGTTTATTTCACTACATTGTTAAAATACATATGCAAACATACAAACACACCCACACATCATCTCATCCCATGTAGCTGTGTGTTCGTTCATATGCAAAAAAGCCACTGTTGATGTATCAATATCGGCCCATAGGGCAGCTTACTAGACTAAAATATGTGTTGTGTTTTTCTGTAGAGCTCTGTTTGACTACGACCGGACCAGGGACAGCTGTCTGCCCAGCCAGGGCCTGAGCTTCTCGTACGGGGACATCCTCCACGTCATCAACGCCTCCGACGATGAGTGGTGGCAGGCAAGGCTCGTCACGCCGCACGGCGAGAGCGAACAGATCGGGGTCATTCCCAGCAAGAAAAGGTGCGATCGCCGCCCGGCGGGCTATAAAGCCAAGCCGTAGCCACGGTGGTTCTGGTTCTGGTTCTGGTTCCGCGGTGACCTTGTTTCCAGGCTTGTTTCTCCTCCCGTCAAGACGGGAACGCCTGCAACCGGGCTGCTTCAAACGGGCTTCGGAGGGGAGCGTTATCCGTCTCAGCACCCGCAGCAGGGGAAGAGGGGGACAGAGGGAGTGGGGAGGGACTTCCGATAGAGGGGGACATCTGTTTCTGTTGCATGGTTCGGATGTTGCTTTGTCAAATTCTTCATCAGAAAACGTATTTTATATTTATTCGCCTCGTCTTTGTTGTTCTTCTCCTTGTCATGTCTTTATTCTTCCCGCGACTGCTCATGTCCCCATGCCACCCCCCACCCCCCCCCGCCCCCCCGTGGTCAGTGGTAGTCGGACCTGGATTCAAAACCATTTTTGTGTTCGCAACTTCCCGATGGTAACCGATTCTATTCCATGTTCCTTTGTGTGGCTGGATTGATGTGTGCAGAGTGGAGAAGAAGGAACGCGCCAGGTTAAAAACGGTCAAGTTTCACGCGAGGACGGGGATGATTGAGTCCAACCGGGTAAGTTTGGTGACGTGGTGATAACATGGTTGTCAGTCAAGGGGACACAGTGGGGTTATTTCATCAGCCATGGATACCAAAGGTCTGAGAGGAGCAGGCAAGTCAGAATCAGAATGAGCTTTATTGCTTTATTACTTAGTTTTCACAGACAACCTTGCATTAAAAGCTTGATGACTCGGATCCACAGAATATTAGATGTGGTTTATATTGCGTAGTATTGGTAGTCGTAATATAAATAATAAGAATAACCACCGTTATTTTGTTGCTTAGGTAAACTGTCCCAATGCTATGCGTCATCCTGAATATAAGATTCTGAAACCAATTTAAATGTCAAAATGTTGCACTGTTTATAATTTCACCGGCTAGAGGCGTACTGCAACGTATTGACTAACACCAGGTATACACTTCTGATGAAGAGCGCTGGCTTGTCGCACCGCATCTCACACGCCTCTTGTGTGTCGAGCTCACCGCAGCTCGCTGTGTCCTATAGGCTCAATGTGGGATTAGTTTCAGGGATACTTTACACAATACGCGATTTTAGATGATGGGAGCCTATTGTCCCATGTGGAAGGAGACACACCCTTGCTAATGGAGGTGGATCTCATTACGGACCGATCGGGATTAAGTGAAGCGCTCCTCCTGAAACCGACGGCGAATTAAATGTGTTTGAAGTTCAAGAAAAAAAAAAGTGACTCCAGCGTGTCGGGATATTTCCGCCTTTGTGTCGTTTGTGTTTTTATAAAGATGAAGGCAATGTATGGCATGTTCCCCCTTCATTGACCTGCCATTCATCTTTTTCATCTCCCGGTTCTTTTTTTTCTTTGACGTTGTTTTACTGTGAATTGAATGCATTTCCATTTCATTTGTGTTTCTGCATGTGTTCAGTGGCACCATTGAAACCCATTGTTTTTGTTTTCACCCTCATCCACACCCCTCATCAGCAGCCAGTCAAAGTAAAGCGCAAAAAAAGCTTCAACCTCTCGCGCAAGTTCCCATTTTACAAGAGCAAGGAGAACATTGTGCAGGAGATGGTGGACAGTGAACGTAAGTAGCGCACGTTGCCAGTTTGCCTTTATTTTATAATTTTCTCCACCCTTTCCTATCATGCTTCAGTGTCGCCTTGACTTCCATCTTTCCGTTCACCTCCCCTGGTGGTCAGTCGGTGGCATGAAAACGCCTCCGTCACCCCCACCTGCCACGGCCCTGGAGAGGGAAGCTCCAGGCTCCGTGCGCGGGGCTTTCGGTCTCACACTCGCGAGTGTCCGTCCGTCCGTGTGTCTGTCTTTGGGCACCCGGGGAGTCTTGCTGGCGTGTTGTGTGTGTTCACCAAAAGTGCACGGGTGGAGCGCAGTCTGAAAATGCAGCGTTTCCCCATAATGTCTGTCGGCTAGTTGCTGGCCTACGACCAAAACCTTGGCCCCGGCTAATAATATTTGTAATTGTAATAGGATTGGGCTTGCCTAAGCTCTGGGCCTGTCTAAGCCCTGGGCTTGTCTTAAACCATGGTGCTGCTGTAGCCATAGTCTGAGGCATACACAGACAAAGTGTACCCCGGTGTATTGGAGGACCTCGCAAACACGACTGCAACACTCCTCTCTTCGTCTCTCTCTTTCGTGCCCTGGCGCTCACTAACCTCTTCTTCTTCCTCTTCCTCCTGACTGCTCTTCTTTTGGTTTCTGCTCTCGCCTATCGGGACACCTAGGACTTCCCAGGGTTAAGCGATGACTTTTACGGATCAAAGAGCTTGAGTAAGTGTGTGGTTGTACACGATCCCCTGAGCTCAGAGCCAAATGCCTCGTCGCTGCCCAGTAGGGAATGGCCAAACCGCACGCATTTCCCAAAGCGGACTCCTTATACACACAGACGCACACTCCTGTCTCACACCCAGTAAATAAACAATAAACACTGCTAGTGCCATGCAAGTTCCAAACACAACCAAAAGTTGAAGCTTATCTCATTTCTGCATTTTTGCGTTTGGTTTCTCTTTTCTGTTCTCTTTTTATTTGATTTACTTGGTTTGTCTTGGTTAGTTTGCACGGGGACGGGCCGATATATCCCTCACCAGTCCACGGAGCAGTTCCCTTCAGTTTCCTCTCGGGACTCCCCTTCCCCGCCCCCGGCTTCCCCCTGGCCCCGTGTCAGGCAGTGTGTTTGCTGTTTTCTTTGGCTTGTCGCGACCCCCCCCCACTCACTCGCCTCCTTGCCGACATGCGACCCGGCCATGGCTGTTGTGCATCCAGCCGTTGGGAAACATTGGCTTGGGGAGGGGGGGGGGGGGGGGGGGGTATGCTGGGCCGGTTGGGACGCGGTCACAGGAAACACTTGGAGTTTCCCATTGCTGGCACCTTACACCACTTCCCCCCCCATTAGAGTTAACCAGAGCAGGGCAACCACACTGAAGTTCACTTCTGCTTTTAAACAACAATAAGAATAATGTCCTAACCGCCCACCCGCCCACCACACAAGCCCACGAGAGAGTGTGTGTGTGTGGATGTGTCGCCGCTGCGTAGCTTAACAAACGATCTGACGTACACCTCTCTCCCCCGCAGAATGCCTGACGTCCAACACGAGTGACAGCGAAAGCAGCTCAAGTGAGTCACCGTGGTGTGCAGGGGTGGTGGTGGTGGTTGTTTTGTGTTTTGTTGCTCTGCCAACCTGCGTGCATCATGGGTGCCACGAGTTCTATTTATTTAATTATTTATTTAATTAAGCTGTGACCGACGAGCACTCAATCAGCGACAGGAAAACATCACTTTTCCATATTTTGTCTGTTGCTATTTTTACAGTTGAGTGACTGAATATTTGATTTGTTTTTGTTTTCGTTGTCTTTTAACAGAGGGCCAGGAAGACACAATACTTTCATATGAGCCAGTCATTCGGCAGGAAAGTAAGTCAAATTATTAATAATAATTTATGACTATTATTGATAATAGTAGAATATATCCTACAGAAGAATCCTGGGAGCAATAATTCCCACAACCTCTTCTGACCTCTCTTGTGACTTCCCCCCCACCACCCAGTCCACTACACGAGACCTGTGATCATCCTGGGGCCCATGAAGGACCGGGTCAACGATGACCTCATCTCGGAGTTCCCGCTCAAGTTTGGCTCCTGTGTTCCACGTAAGTCAAATGTGGCAAACAAACGGAAGCGTCGACGGCGTCCACAGCCACCGCTGCTTCTCAATCGGGTGACTCACTCGCTCTCCTTTGTTGGGTTGCGTTTCCTGCAGACACCACCCGCCCGAGGCGAGAGAACGAGATGGATGGCCAGGACTACCACTTTGTGGGGTCCCGCGAGCAGATGGAGAAGGACATCCAGGACAATAAGTTCATCGAGGCGGGCCAGTTCAACGAGAACCTCTACGGCACGAGCATCCTGTCGGTGCGAGCGGTGGCTGAAAGGGTAAGGCGGCCCGCTTGAGTTTCCTCTCCCCCCCCCCCGAGATGGGGTTACTGGTTGAACGTGTATTTGCTGTGTAACAAGCGCAAACGTCTGTCAAAGAATGTTTTACAGCATCTCAACTAAACTTGAAAGCTTCAGGATTTATCGGGTTGCAGACACGCTGGTTTAAAAATCAAAGAATGTAATAAATCATAATAAATCTTCTTTTAATAAGTTATTTTTGTATTTTTATTTTTTAGGGGAAACACTGCATTCTTGATGTGTCTGGGAACGCTATAAAACGACTGCAACAAGCACACTATATCCTATCGCCATCTTCATTAAACCAAAATCTGTGGAAGCCCTAATGTAAGTCAACCTTTTCACAGACAACCGTTTTGTTCTTTTTAAGGTCTTTAGCGATCAATAAGCCCATCTATCGCCATACCGACGAGCTATTGTGTGTGTGTTTACAGGGAAATGAACAAGAGGCAGACGTATGAGCAGGCCAATAAAGTCTTTGACAAGGCAATTAAATTGGAGCAGGAGTTCGGAGAGTATTTCACAGGTAGGTCTCGCTGCACGGTCGCCCATGCGTGCGGTGTGAGCGCATGCATTGTTGGCACGGGGTGGCCTTGGTGTGAATGGAACCCCCCCCCCCAACCAACCCTGGCAGGGGCCGTGCCATGCCCCCCTCCCTGTTGAGTTGAGACGCAACCACTTGCAGGCCACCGTCTAACACGCCTTCTGCTTTGTGTCTGCTTGTGCCCCAGCCATTGTACAGGGTGACTCGTTAGAGGAGATCTACAACAAAATCAAGCTCATCATCGAGGAGCAGTCGGGCCCCTACATCTGGATCCCTTCCTCCGAGAAGCTCTGAGCTGCCAGCTCCCAACCTACACCACCACCACCACCACCTCCTCCTCCTCCAACACCACCCCTGCTTCCCAGAAGCCCCACCCCGAGAAAAACCTGTGTCCCACCCCCCAAACTAAATTACAACCCCCCCCCCCCCCCCTCCCCATTTTTTTCAGATAAGTTTCATATCAAGTTTTGGTGTCCTCATTATGTTATTCGCTAATGGGAAGAAGAAAAAAAAAAGAAGTCTTATCACCATTAATGTGACTGTGCACACCCCTGCATGAGTTCTCAACAAATCCATTCAAGACTGGAAATGCCATTCCGAATGAATTTTGTCATTTTAAAAACAACAAAAAGGGAGAAAAAGGAACAAATCCTTTTTTTTTTTCTCCTTTTGATTTTTGTTTTTTTTGGGGGGGGTTTTTTAAGCGTACTGGGACTGTATGAAGACCAGAATGTTTTACAGAATCCGTGAGAACGCGTGAAGTGTTGCGATGCGGCGGTGTGGCGAGGTGGAAGAGAGGAGAGGGGGAACAGTCTAACCATAACAATTTGGAACACTTTGTAAATGTTCATTAAGTCACTAAATTGAAAAAAACAAAGAAAAGGACGCGAGTGGGAAAAACCAATTGCTGATTTTTTTTTTTTCTAAAAGGACTGGATGAAAACGCGGCCAGCTGATGCTACTGTTTGAGGAGTCGTCTCTCTTTCTGTTTATAGTGACTGAGGAAGCCTACAAACTGGGGATCTATTTATCACAAACCAGTCGGGTCGTCTGCCAGTTGCCTGTATAAAAATACACCATGGGAGGCGGCGGAAAAGGAACGAAATGAGTTGTGAATCCCTACATTTATATTATACAAAAAAATCACAAAGTAAATGATAAAATCCTACTAAGATTTTACTACATATTAAAAACTACACATTTTACACTTCACTAGAATTGTCTACTTGGAGGGCTGTTAGATGACATTTTTTTGTTTTTATTTTGGATGTTTTTTGGGGGATTTTGCTTGTGGGTTTGAGCTGCTGTGTAAAGGATGGGGGGGGGGGGGGGGTGGGGGGGGGCGGGGAGAGAGATGTGTAACTGGGCTCTGCAAAACACCAAACTGCCTTACATCAAATACAAATTCTGTTTCCTGACTACCTGTTCTCCATTAGGGGAGGCCACACACACACACACCTGGCAAGGAACAGTTTTCCTTGCTGTGTGCTTCAACTTCCAGGAAGCCGTACTAGAGTGCAATAGATTTAAATGCAGACTTCACTCTGCTCACATGTATTTTAGCCTGTATTATTATTATTATTATTATTATTATCATTTCTTTTAAATCCCGCTCTTTCCTTCTTCTGGTACATTTCAAGAAAACGATAATGAGATAAACCAATCCCCCAACAACTAGATTTGAATTTGGACGGCCAGATGGGTGGTGTCTCCGGCCCCAGTTCAGCAGCAGATTCCCCAGTACACTCTCTGCCCTCCCAGAGGGGTCTCCTCAGAGTTGAGTGGTCTCACAGTACTGTCCTGTACGCCACCACGGCGGTGGCCTTAAAAGAAAAGAACAAAAACGGGTAGAAAAATAAACAATAATTGTATTGGATGTGTTACCAATTAAGAGTAGATATATATCTATTTATATATATATATAGATCTATATATATATATATAAATAGATATATAACCTGTTCTGGGTCGTCCTCTCCCTCCCTCCCCCCTCTCTACCCTTACTTAAAACACTCAAGATGGGTTGGATTAAAACCATTATTCTCTGTATCCATACCAGTATGAATTCTTTGTATTTGACCTGAGCGTGGGGGTAAAGGCCCTCAGGTGTGTGTGTGTGAGTGAGTGTGTGTGTGAGAGAGAGAGAGCGGGGGTGCGCGTGGATTGTGTGGTGATCCTGATGGGCTGAAGTACAGATACCCTGTAACTCGATTCACATTTCATACTCTCTGTGAAATGTGTGCTGTCTTAAAAAGGTGTCTTCTGCTAGAGGATTCAATTTGTCTATAACTGGACCATTTTTAATCATTTAATTTGTGGTTTCTGAAGCTGTGGTGAAAGCTTGGGGTGAAGAAGAGTGTGGGTGGTCTGACGGCAACGTGATTGAAGCGACCTGTGGTACCGTCCCCCGTGCGGGTGGTCCCGTGGGCGCGGTGTGTTGCCGCATCAAGGCTCATGTGAAGACCACGTGACTGGCTCTTCGAAGGAGGATTACTGTGGCCCCAGTCAATGGACATTTTTACATTTCTCTTCCGAGTGCAAAAAAAAAAAAAGGCTTTCTTTTTTGGTCGTGAGTGCCAGACTCACTGGAAGGAAGGAAAAAAACCCAGTAACCTTCTAGGGTGACCCTCACTCCCCCCCCCCCCCTCGCCCCTGCCCCCCGCGGAGCACCTGTATACCTGCAGGTGTTTTCTAAGCAGGTGTGCCCACCTGCCTGGCTACTACTACCACTGCTTAACCAGCTATCATTACCTGTGTCAAAACCAGAGTTCAGGGAATATCCGAAGGGAACAGAGCCATTTATAAACTGCTTGCAGACTGTTTCAACAACATAAAGGGTGTGGTAGCTGTACGATGTAAATAAGCCCCCAGCAGACATCCCCCTCACCTGTGCTTCATGCATGTGGGAATCAGACTGGGACATGTTTTATAGTCCACAAATGTCAGGTAAGTAAACTTTGAGCTACTCTGAAATATAATTTCCATAACAATGTGCCGTATCGTTGGTATTTATCTATAGACAAATCTCTTCAGATGCCTATTGGAACACTAACCTAGTCAGCTGGGAATTTAATTCCCTCAAGTAGGGCCTGTCTAAATGTGATTTCTTGTGGAACGTGTCTGGGTGTATAGATTTTAAAATTATATATATTGTATGAATACTGAAAAAGGTGACACGAACAGAAAAGCCTACACAACAAATATCACAAGGACGCCGGGAGCAGCAATCAGTATCTAATTAGACATTTAGAAAGTTGCTCCTCCTACCGCGTTTCCGTTCCAATACAGCTGACTGTTAATGTGTGTATGTCAGCCATGTCAAAGCCCAAAGAACTTGATTTCATTTTACTCTTTTGACGGAGGTTGTGGTATATATATATATATATATATAACGAAATGGAGCCCGACTGCCTCTGGTGTGTATAACTGATGAGGGCCCTTGTTCTGGTGAGAGAGACATAACTTGCTTCTATTTTTAATTTAACTTTTTGTTTGGGGGGTGGGAGGAGGGAGGGAGGGGTTGGTTATCGTTTGTCGTTTTTTGGGGTAATGAGTTGTTTCTGTTGGAGCACATGTGCAGTATGTGCTTGCAAACATGAACCCTTTGATTGTACAGTAGTTTTCCTTCCTGTCTGTGCGGGTGGCGCAGCCAATCAGGACGCTCGGTCTTGCGGCCTTCCCTGTCCTAGTCATGAGGGAACTCGGTCCTGCTACTTTTTTGGGGGGTTTTCATTTTCGGGACTTCACCAGAGTTTATTTGTTTGGAAATAATAAAATATGTGACTCGGTTACTGGGTTTTGGATGTGCTCCTTATTCAACCCTAATATCAAACTCCACAGGGGTTCATGAGTGAAAAGATTTTTATTTATTTGACTTACAACTGAATGTTTATTGAAAAGATCCCACAGTGGAACATGACGGGACCATATTAAATGTGAACGTCCAAACAATAACATGGCTTGGGATCAAGAGTCACGGTAAAGGTCACCTTGAGGAAACGCGCTAGACACCCATCCGAGAGTTCCTCCCTGCCGGGTCATTCCCCCGCGAGGAAGTGATTGGCCCGGTCCAGCCTGTCCAGAACCATGCCGTAGAGAGCTGACATCTGAGGGTAGACCAACACACCCGTGGCCTCTCTTAAACATTGACGATGTGTGTGTGTGTGTGTGTGTGTGTTAGCCCGGTCCCCCTCGATGTGGAGGAATGACTCAACCACTGCCACGCTCCACTGCTACCACCTCTCCAGCTCCCTTACCCCCACCCCCGGCCCACTGGCCCCCTCCTGTACCTGGGTCTGGTAGCTCTCCTGCAGGGAGCCCAGGTGGGGGAGGAAGCTCATGCCCAGGCCACACCACCTCTCTGCCTCGGTGTAGCGGGCCAGCCTGAACAACAAGATGCCGATGTTCCAGGCGCGGGTCAGCAGCCACAGGCTCTCCATCTCTGGGATGTCCTCTGGCTGAAGAGGGGGGAGAAGAACATCTAAAAGTCATCTAAAAGAGAAGCTCCTTTTTCTGCGATAACACAGGGTTATAACACACAAATAAAAAGCCCTGTTGTGTTCAAGCGTGTTTGAAGTGTGGTTAATTAAGGGGTGTGCGTGTGTGTGTGTCACTGGGGCGTGCGTGTGTGTGTGTCACTCAAAGACCTGGATTGTTTCACACATCCGTTTAATCTTGGCCTTCAACTTTTGAGCTGCTGTCAAATTCCACAGCGGTGATATGTGATTGTTACGGAAGCATTCTCGTGGTCTATGAAACCCTGGAATACCTGGATCGTTTGAGAGGCTGCCTAGCTCACTGACAGCACATCGGTCGGTAGAACACATCTAGAACTCCCCCCCCCCACCCACCTGCCAAGAGACGGAGGGATCTAAAAGCCAGTGGATTTTTATAAAAAGAGAGAAATGGCTTTGGGAATAGCGGACAGGCATAGGAGTGGAATGGAGGGGGTTAATTATAATGCAGAGAGAGAGAGAGAGAGAGAGAGTATGGGGAGGGGCTGAGCCAGGGCAGGGTGGTGCTGAGCTGATGGTTGCCGTGCTGACTCACTGCGGCTGCTGCGATGATACACAGAGCCTCCTGGTAGTAGACCCACACTTCCTCCAGCACACGCTCGTCCACCTCCGACACACCGCTGGGCAGGGACAGGTGGATCAGGCGCTGGACACACTGTCTGAATACACACACACACACACACACACACACAGTCATGCCTTCACGCCACCCGATCCATACATTCGGCACAGCGGCAAGTGGCTCAGACACGGCGAGATGTTGGTAAGCAGCCTCTGGAGAATCCATCGTCAGTACCGTGCTGGGTGACCAATCATAATTCATCTGGAGTTGATGTATTATCGTTGTATTGAGCGTTTTGTCTAATTACTCTGAAAGCGCTCGTATTTCGTATGGTAATATGTGATGCACATCTATACATATCTGTGAATTGTCATTAAAACGATGGAGTAAGCGAGATATGAGATGCACAGTGAGGAGGAGGGTTTGTAGGGGGCTACCTGCGGCAGGCCGGCTCCTCGTCTGGTTGTTTCTTGTGCAGAGCGAGCGCGATCCTGAGCACCTTCTTACACAGCGAGGGGAAGTGGGCTGGGGGCTCCATGGACAACGCTGCCAATCAACAAGAACAGACCGTGACCAAGTGGATAGGCTGCTCGATGCCCGATGTGTTTAAACCCCCTAAGTCTGTAGCCTAGCTGTGGGCAGGCCACCTAGCCCGTCCCAGTAGATGACATGTATCTGAATTCACTGTAAGATAAATAGATACAATATACACCTGCAGGTCTGTATAGTAGATACAATAGGTATATATTGTCGATACATGTACTGTATATTGTATAATAGTTGGATATTGTAGATACAATATCTAAAAGTACAATCTAAGAGTGCTTTACTTGTCTTGATTAGCAATGTTTGTGCTTGTGTGTGTGTTGTACCGGCGACGTTCTCTAGGTCTTTGGTTTCCACATTGTCCAGCTCTAGGATGGATTCCAGTACGGTGTCAACCTTGGGGTCGTTCAACTTGACCCGCGCCTCAAACTCGTACAACAGCAGTAGCTTGTTGGTCGGGTCATTGGCGTTGGAGATTCCTGTCACAAATTACGTGTTCAGCAAAAAACTAGCTTACCGTCAAAATTATTTGACCATCAAGTGTACCATTAAAAGATGGCCGGATGTTCGGGAGTGCTGGTGACCAAAGTGTCTTGTTATTGTATTATATTATCATTTAATCAGGTCACTGCACAGTAGCAGTGGAGGTCCCATGTAAACAGGAATTAATTACAATTGGTCTTAGTCTGCCTGTTAATCAGTTGATTTGACGGTCTCATAAAACTAGTACTAAGTAGATACTATGTATGTGTACTGTATGTGGAATAGATTCTAGAGTGTAGCCAGACCAACACCATGTTCAGCTGTTGTTCAACACTCTTTGGTTACTTACTAGATGTTTTTTTTAACTGTAATGCACTGCACCTTCATTAATATAAAATGTGCAATGCATACTTTATATTTGTCTCACCACAAGACCCTTAAAAACACCTGCATCCTGTTATCCCAATGAACAATTTCAGATTTTCAGCCAGCCGCACTGCAGACTATAAGTGTTTATTATACTGTATATGTGCGATTTAAAGTTAGATCAAATCAACTTCAGAGTCAAGTGTTTTTATTGAGTTCCTGAGCACAGGTTGGCTTGACTGTGGGTCTGATACCAGGCTGATAGGACCTCTAAGCTAAGAGTTACTGCGTTATGTAATGAAAACACAGAGAGGTACCTGAAGTGCTCAGAGTCTTCCAGACCTCAGTACAGAGCTGAATATTCTCCAAGGTCTTGTTTAGCTCCTCAGTCTGAGGAAAACACACACACACACACACACACACACACACACACACTCACACACACACACACACACACACACACACACACACTGTATACTCTATCGCCACCTAGTGTTCAGTATTTCCTCATAACTGTGGGTGGGGCACACCTGGACAGAGTGAGGCGATTCCCTGCAGAGCTGCAGAGAGGCAGCAACGGCCATCAGCAGAGACGTCTTCTGGCCCATGAGCAGCGCTCGGCTGGGGGGGCATAGTTGGGACAGCTGCAGGGCCGGACAGAAGATTCCAGATTTCAGATTTGCCTTTGTCTTTATCGTCGAGCAGAAGGCTTGACAAGAAAACGCCTTTGAACACACGTGGCTCACACATGTAAATAAATAGAAACAACAGCAGTATACAACAATTTACAAACATTACGGTACACAAATGACCGATACACAAATGCACAAACGGTGATGTGAGTCTCATGTTATTTGTGCATTGATCTGCCGTGATGTGAGTCTCATGTTATTTGTGTATTGATCTGCCGTGATGTGAGTCTCATGTTATTTGTGTATTGATCTGCCGTGATGTGAGTCTCATGTTATTTGTGTATTGATCTGCAGTGATGTGAGTCTCATGTTATTTGTGTATTGATCTGCCGTGATGTGAGTCTCATGTTATTTGTGCATTGATCTGCCGTGATGTGAGTCTCATGTTATTTGTGTATTGATCTGCGGTGATTTGAGTCTCATGTTATTTGTGTATTGATCTACAGTGATGTGAGTCTCATGTTATTTGTGTATTGATCTGCAGTGATGTGAGTCTCATGTTATTTGTGTATTGATCTGCCGTGATGTGAGTCTCATGTTATTTGTGTATTGATCTCAGCCTCCCTGTGCTCACAGACTCGCCTGGTAAGAGAGCAGAAAGAAATCCTTCATCTGACCAGGGCTTCTCTCACATTGAAGGGCCGAGTTCCACGCTGCATAGAACATGGTTCAGAGTTGTGCACGTACACACAGACACACACATCACAGGCAAACAGGAAAGCATAAGGAAGTGTAGGTGTTGACGGATTTTAGAGCTGAATAGATTAGTAAGCTAGTGCTGACACCCAACAAGGGAGACAGAGAGGAAGAGTGAGAGAAATAGTGAGAGAACAGAGGGGAGTGAGAGAGATAGAGAAAAAGAGAGTCATGCTTAATACCGATCTTCCTGAACCAGTTGACATCCTTGATGCGTTGCTCAGCAGCATCACAAGGCACAGCGTTGGATTTGGAAACTTTCTGAAGGGCTGATTATAAATGCAATACACGGCTCCCAGTGTGAGTAATATGAACAGCAAACAGCTGGGTGACATTACACTGTTTTAAAACAGTTAGTTAGGAGTCCTACTCACCCATTTTTAAATAGGAGAGCAGGGCCTCCAATCGTACATTTCTACACGGGGGAAATGTTTTTAGATCTGTTCTTTTTTCCCCCCAACAATAAAATACACCCGTGTCCTTACCTCTCTTCATCGCTGGCCGTTTCCATTGTGGTGAGCAGAAGTCGAACCAAACACCTGTGAATGGAGAGAGGGCGGGAGAGCGATAGAGAGAGAGGGAGAGGGAGCGGGAGAGTGTGTAATGGTGACCTCCTTTCTTTCACCTACTAACTATTGTACAGAGAGACACACTTTCACTGGAGAAGTGTGGGAATATATGTCAGTGGACCAGAGCCACGGTGAGGAGAACTAATGTGGGGCTGGTCCCCGAGGAGAAGAACAAGTCATTACATCATTCTGTCATAACAAACGTAACACAGTACAATATGGAGAGCTTCAAAATAAAATACCAGGAAATAAAAGCACTGAAATAATTGTATATAGTTAAAGTAAATCATTGGATTAGTTATGCTTTCAGACACTATATAATTTGAGTTCATTTCAAGTTTATTTAAAGTCAGCATTTCCAAAAAGGCAAACATAAATATCGGCCTAATGAAGAACCCTAACTGTCACTGACCTGAGAGCAGTCAGAGCGTGAGCCTCTGCGCTGGAATTCTCACACAAGCTTTCCAGCGCCTTCATGGCTGTGTCCTGCTCCTCGTTCTGTCACGGTGTCAATGAAACCACAACCAATCAGCATCCCCCAAACCAGTTAGAACCATAGAAAACCATGACGAAATGAAATCGGCTGTCAAAATGATGAGAATTATTTATTTTCTATTGATCGACCGCGCTACAGTACACGAAAGCACATGCAGTATTCACCTGCACCACTGACTTACTCAAGCATTCCAACCATAACAGAGGCTCAAGCAGCAGCAGCAGCAGCAGCAGCGGTGGATATCACAGCCAAGTATCTGTGGCAGTCAAGAGGCCCATCCTGCGTGCATCCAGGTGCAGCAGACACTCACTGGCAGCAGTCCAGTCGAGGACGATCAACCAAATGCTTCATTCAACACTTTAAAGCGCCACATCTAAACGGCTCTACTCACCGCTATACTGCGTTTCTGCCTACTTCCACTCCCAGCTCCACCTGTATAGACCTACCCTCTGCTACTCTCAGCTCCACCTGTGTAAATCTACCCACGACGACCTCCACCACCAGCTCCACCTGTGTAGACCTACCCACGACGCCCACCACCAGCTCCACCTGTGTAGACCTACCCACGACGCCCACCACCAGCTCCACCTGTGTAGACCTACCCACGACGCCCACCACCAGCTCCACCTGTGTAGACCTACCCACGACCTCCACCACCAGCTCCACCTGTGTAGACCTACCCACGACCTCCACCACCAGCTCCACCTGTGTAGATCTACCCTCTTCTACTCTCAGCTCCACCTGTATATATCTACCCATGACTTCCACCGCCAGCTCCACCTGTGTAGATCTACCCACAACGTCCACCACCAGCTCCACCTGTGTAGATCTACCCACAACGTCCACCACCAGCTCCACCTGTGTAGATCTACCCACGACGTCCACCACCAGCTCCACCTGTGTAAATCTACCCACAACGTCCACCACCAGCTCCACCTGTGTAGATCTACCCACGACTTTCACCACCAGCTCCACCTGTGTAGATCTACCCACGACGTCCACCACCAGCTCCACCTGTGTAGATCTACCCACGACGTCCACCACCAGCTCCACCTGTGTAGACCTACCCACGACGTCCACCACCAGCTCCACCTGTGTAGATCTACCCACGACTCTCACCACCAGCTCCACCTGTGTAAATCTACCCACAACGTCCACCACCAGCTCCACCTGTGTAGATCTACCCACGACGTCCACCACCAGCTCCACCTGTGTAGACCTACCCACGACGTCCACCACCAGCTCCACCTGTGTAGATCTACCCACAACGTCCACCACCAGCTCCACCTGTGTAGATCTACATTCATGTACGCATGTTAGAGGAGGTGTTGGCCGCCTGCTCAGCCAATGATCTTGCAAGGAGTACATAGAAGCAGATCTGTCACAGCGACCGTAAAAACCGTCCTGGACATAAAAGCATACAATTAACTGAAGATGCCTTGACTGAGCAGTCCTTTAACGGCCTCTCAAAGTACTTCACGGTTAACGTCTCACATTCACCTGCGCACACGCATTCACGCCGACACCAAACCCTTGACAGGAGCAGTTAAGAGGTTGAGTGATTTGCTGGAGGCGGGGGGGGGGGGATCGTACCAGCATCTCTATCTCTTTCTGAATATCGTCCCCCCCCACAAAGGACCCTGAGTGGCGAGACCAGAGTGGTGCCTGTGTGGAGCATATACTGTACCTCCAGAGCTATCTGTGCAGCCAGTCTGAGGAGACTGCCAGCAGCGTTCTCACACACCAGCAGCCTGTCCTCACTGCTCACGGGGCTTTTCGCCAGACGTCCCATCGCAGTCAGCGCTTCCCCAGCTGCCGTTAAAGAGCACATACACCCATAAATAAACATGTGACGTGAAGTTTCGTTGGACCACATGCACTTTTTTAACACCAGCTATACGTTTTAGTTTTTGTGCGGTTACCTTTCTCGATATTTTTCTCCTGGATGGCTAGTTTGTAGAGACTGAACTGAGTGAAGATGCTGTCGGGGTCGCATCTCTCTGCCTCCTTGAGGGCCTCTTTTGCCTGGCTCAGGGCGCGTGTTACGTGGAGAGAGGTAGTACACATAGACCACCAGTATATGGACATGTCTCTGTATTGGTGCTGTTAAGCCCGACTTGGTGTGTTTAGTTGGCACTAAAGTTGGCACCACTACATACACTTTATGTACTCACTCCAGTAGCCTATTATGTTCATTTTATTATTGTGTGTGTGTGTGTGTGTGTGTGTGTGTGTGTGTGTGTGTGTGTGTGTGTGTGTGTGTGTGTGTGTGTGTGTGTGTGGCGAAAATGGGAATTGAGTGGTAGACCTAAAAGATGGAAGGTTTTAACCCCTGCCATGTATTGTGTCTCTGGGCGATCACCTTGTCCAGTTGCTTCAGCAGTAGAAGGCAGGAAGCTCTGTTCCTCTGCAGCCTGGCCAGGTTGGGCTCCATCTGACCCGCCTTGTAGAAACTCAGCGAGTAGTTGTACCACTGAAGAGCGTCGAGGTAGTTATTTGCCTGGCGAAGGGAAGCTGACGTTACATAAGCCAGAGTTTAAAATAGACGAGTGGACGGGCATCGCTTGTTCAGTTTACCTTAAAGTGTTTGCTGGCTTTGTCCCACAGCAGCAGGTGTAGGCTATCCAGAGACTGGGGTGTCAGTGGTTTTCCTGTGTAATGACCTAAACACAGGGTGAGAGCACCATTCACCATCGGTCATGGGGCAAAGCTATAGGCTAGGCTCACTGCTGTATTGACAGTGGCCATATATAGTATCTCAAAGAGACAAAAATGGAGTCAGAAGGTACCGGTGATGATGTCCTCTATTTTCTGCTTGCCAAGAAGATCCTTGCCTCTCTGTAGGAGCAGCTCAATGTGCAGGACAGAAGCATCGCTCAACTCGGGAGATGACTCAAAGTGCTGACACACGCGCTTCAGATAGTCAAACCCCAAAGCCTCTCTGGAAACACATAGTATGAAAATTTTGAAAATGTATGTCTATTTGGATATGTATCTGTCTGCACGTTTAAATATATACACATGTATATGTGTGTGTGTGTGTGTGTGCATCCATTAGTCAACGTGAGTGCGTGTATCTCTGTGTGTTTGTGTGTGTTTTACCGATCAGCAGACATGAGAAGCTTCACTGTGCTGAGACAGACTTTCAGAGGAGCATCAGACTCCAGTTGCTCATTTACGCCTGACAAAAGCATATATTAACACACACATCACATGTAATACTGATGTGTGTGTGTGTGTGTGTGTGTGTGTGTGTGTGTGTGTGTGTGTGTGTGTGTGTGTGTGTGTGTGTGTGTGTGTGTGTGTGTGTGTATGTGTGTGGGTGAATGTATAAAATGCTAAATAATTAGATTTTTTTAATGACTTGTTTTCACCATTGTGGTTGACGATGATATGAACAGTTAATCTCACTGGTGCTCTCTAACACTGGTAATCTCTTTTCCTAAGTCACTTCTTCGCTGCCCATCTGGACCAGTCTGTGCGTGAACTATTCACTGTTCAAAGACAATGGGGTAGTAAGCAGTATCTTACCTGCTGTGATGGCCTCATCCAAGGCCCCAGCACGCAAAAGAACCCTGATCTTCAGGTGAAGTCCATAGGCACTCATGCATTCCTGCCAAATTGCAGAGTGTAAGCAGGTGCAGCGTGTTGCCATTGGAATAACAGTCATTTTGGAGCGTATCATTTATTGGTGAAAATGACTGCTTATGGCCCACCTTGTTGGCCAAGCTCACGGCATTGAGGGCTTTCTCTTGAAACTGCTGACTGTCCCACTCCATATAAACGGTTGCCAGGAGCCTTAATACTCTGGCCTAGCCATAATGACAATTGGGAGCGTTAAGCAGTGTGTTTAAAGGGGGATCAATGCATACCGGTGCATTAGATGTGGGTATCCACGGCTATCATTTAAACTAAAGCATTTCCTGTGCTATCTTACCTGGACTTCTGCTCCGGGACCATATTTTCTATTCGTCTTGCCGACGTCGTAGCTTTGTCTGAGAGAGGGACAAATAATGCGTGATAATACTACATGATTTATTTGTGGATTAGATTTGACCATGGTCCGTGATAATTGTTACCTCAACCAAAAGGAACTCTCCTCAAACATTTTCAGATTATACAACTCCACTCCAAAGTTATAGCACGTGAGCGAGAGGTAGCCGGTCTGTATGAAAAACATAAAAATAAAGCAACACAATTATGACAGCGTAAAGTGATTACGTACAAACCATCGCCGGTACGGTTAAGTACAGTAAAATGGATGATGTTGTTCTCTCTCACCTCCCTGGGGAGCCGGGCCAGCATGTCTGTACAGCGCTGCATGCAGACCACCGCCTCCTGCTGACTTCTCTGACTTATGGCCTGTAATTACAAGACAAAAAGGCTAAACCATATCAGCGAATGACACACACCTCTGTCTCCCAGCCAAGGAGATGCATCCATCTTAATTGTTGCAGTGCTGTTTCACACTTTTTTTTTCTCTCCCACAGAGCAGTGCCTTCTCAGTACATCACTTTCCTGGCTTCCTGAATAAACTTCACAAGAACAAAATATTCAGGTTGTTGTATGTGTGAAATAGCGCATCCACCCCGGCTCACCGACTCAGCCTGGTGAGAAAGAACTCGAAGCAGGGTCCTCTCCACATCCGCTTTGGCAGCATCGAGGTCACAACTTCTCGAGAACGACAGTTGGTTATAGAGAATTTCCAGGCTCTGTATAAAAAGTATAGAGAAGAAGGGTGCAACCATTTTGTCTGGATATGTACTCCACATTAAATAGAATAATAAATCAAGCTACTGCATGCGAGTATTGACATTCTACCTTTACTGCTAATGCCAAGAATGGGTCTGCCAACTGGGGATTTTTACAATTCAACCAGGTTATGCCTGTTGTGCTCGCCATCTGTAAGAAAGGTTGTGCATTTGTTTTATTATATATTTGATGAATTATACAACAGATGAAATACACGTTCTTCTCAAATGATCAACCGACTATACATTTAGACTACACATTTGCGTGCTGTTTATTTGACTATCTGCTCCTATTTCTCACTCCAAAAAAAAAAGTAAAGAGTGTAAATAGTGTGGATATTTGATTCTTTCCCTGCAATTCATGTCATTTCACTGCATATCCTCATCTTGAATTTACCAAAATGTGCTTGCGTACGACGCCCTCTGGTGGATTATCGGGCGCGCTGCAGTGCATCAGACTGCAGGCGACGTGGAACACTGAGAGAGAGAGAGACGGCGAGAAGAGAGTCACTCACACAGACACCACAAACAACCCGTCAAACACAACGTGTCATTCGTTTATTACAGTGAGAGTGACCGTAATGCATTTCAGCGGAAAAAAACCGGCCAACCTTTCGCCTTCTGGCTCTCAGTGATCGCCGTGGCCACATGCTTTGTAACCGCCCAGTTCCACAGCTGGATGGCACACTCCTCAAGCTGAAGTCATCAGGCCCAGTAGTAGTAGTAGTAGTAGACAGGAGACACCCACATGCAGACAAGGACAAGTACACACGTGTTACCACAAACTAAATAACATCCTACTGTGTATATTGCATAATATAAGAGTGGGCACACTGAGCCAGGGAAAAGCAACAGGCAGAACCACGGCTTAACACTTAATAATAATAATAATAATAAAGAGAGTACCGGTAATTCCCACTGAACCCAATAAATAAGATAATCAGGGTGATTCCGTATAACCTGTGAGTCCAGAGGTTTGGGCAGCTCGTCCACACCAGACACCTCATGAAACAGACGGTCTATAACAGCGTCGTGGTCGAGCTGCTGTCTGTGCTGCAGGTCGTCCGTCAGTGCTGCGGGGGGGGGGGGGTCGTGTTGAGGAAAGCTCAGGTGAACTTATTCACCATTTTATTTCCCCCACATTTTGTACAAGTACACGGTTTGTACTACAATTAGATTGTTTAACGACGCCGAGCGAGCCAGAACCAGTGTGTACAATTATGCTACGTTATAAAGAGCCCATATTTAAGCAGTTTACGTCATCAGTTACGTAGTTAAGTAGCGATATCATTTTGGCGGGCTCTGGGATTAATAGTTAGCTAACAGTCTAATGTCAGCTCAACAGCTCTCTCTACGCGGAGACAATTCACCATTGTGAACGCAAATAAATATGAAGTATAGTTGGTATAAACTCTTGGTTTACACCAAACCCTTAGTTTAACGCAACACAGTCGCTTACATTGCACATTAGTAACCAATCGCTCCATGTTCACCGAAAATCGGTTAGCTTGAAGTCCTCCCCAGTGGGCGTGGTTTCAGCGCCTCCAGGCTCCAGCAGACACGCCCCCAGCGTTCTACCTTTTATTTTATTTTTATTTTTTTAAATTTGTATTTTGTATTTCTGTATTTTTATTTTGTATGATTTCGAAACCTTATTTAATAAACTATTTATTATTGTTTTACACAGACTTAAAGATAGCAGCCGTGTTGGACAGTCAGGTGCCATGGCCAAAAGGTTAAGGCTAACCCTAACCGACCAACAAATAAACGTGTTCAAATATATGATATTTAGCAATTTTACATTATTTGAGTTGATAATCAGCTTAAGCCTACTAAGCCTCGACTCAACAACTACAACATTTCCAGGCAATTCTTCTGCCAAAGGCCTGCGTATGTCTTGTTGATTGTAACCACATGACATCAAGGCCTATTATTTCAACAATCCAAAATATAAACAGAATATTTATATGATTAGATAGGCTCATGTGACAATACATCCTATTTTGTCGTATTAATGATTCAAATATCCGTTCAACTCCACAGTGATGATCATTTTAGAAGTTCACACACACCCAAGAGTTATTTGGCCACCAAGACAGAGGAACAGGGGAGACAGCCCCCTCCAATGCCCTCCTAAAGAACGCCTTTGTTGCCACAGCTTCTTTTACTGAGCACTTTATTGTCAGCTCAAAGGAAAGAGTGCAAGCTGTGTGCAGAAAATGGTCAGTCCACCATATTGTGTTTTTTCTTCACAGGACTCTAAAGTCAAAATGTCTTAAAAACACACCCCTCTCAGCTTGCCGCTTCCAGCAATTGTTCCAGGAGGAGACTTATCTGCTTCCTCCTGGCCCAGTGGGAATGCAGGCTTTGGCTACGACAAAGTAGTAGCATACTTGTAGTAGCCACTAATAAATTAATATTATGTTATAGCATAGCATAGTATGTATACAATGCTATTAACTATACTATACTATACAATACTATACTATACTATACTATACTAGAATATAATAGAATAGAATAGAATAGAATAGAATAGAATAGAATAGAATGTGATATAATATACCAAAAATGTTTGTGGCTACTACAAGTATCTACTCGTAGTGTACTTCGTACAGTATCGTAGTGTAGGGTTGAATGTGTACGTGTGTGCGTGTACGTGTGTGCGTGTGTGTGTGTACGTGTGTGCGTGTGTGTGTGTGTGTGTGTGTGTGTGTGTGCGTGTGCGTGTGTGTGTGTGTGTGTAGCCTTGCTGGCGCTCCATCCGGACACAGGCGGAAAGGTGAGGCCAGGATGCTGTTATTTACAGGAGCTGCTCCTCCACGCATGTCGTGAAGAACACCGTCTACGGCACATCCACACACACAGCACGGGGCTCACTGACAGGAGAGACACACACACACACACACACACACACGTACACACAGCATGCACGGACGCACAATGTATTTACGTTGATAACAAAAAAAAGCTGAACATCCTGTTACTAAAGTTAAAAATAAACCCTGGCAAATATTTATTGTTAACAACCAGACAGATATGGTGTATCTGATAGAATAATTGTTGTTGACTTTGTCCCCTGACAAGCATTGGAGAGTCTGAGAACATCACGGTTGTTCTCACTGATCTTATCAGTTAAACAAAAGGCTCTGCGTGAAAACAATCAATGTAGAAATGCAAGTCTGTCTCTTTATTTCCTGCAGTTCTAAACCACATAGAACTGGTGAAGTTTAAGTCTGCACATTTCTATTGGTAAGCCATGGGTGGAAAATGGATGCACATCATATGCACCAAGGGCTTTTAAACTTTCATCTTATTAAAGTCCTGGTGGGGCTATTTGTTGCATTCGTTTGTGAAGCCCATCTCTTTTACAATATTTAAAAAAATACAAAAATAAAAATAAATAAAAATTCCATTACTGTTAATTAAATGACAATATGCTTTAAAACCTTAAAAACATGGGCTTCAAGCAAGATCTTCATCTGGATATCTGGCATGCACCAGGCAGTGTGAGAACATTTCAGACAAATCCAGACTTGAACTGCCAAGTGATTAAAAGTGTTCTAGGCTACTTACAGTAACTGAACATTGATTTTCTACTTATACCAAGTTAATATGACTTGATTTCTGGACACAATGATACAATTCACATGCCAAATCATAGTCACTCCTCATTAGCTCTCATTTGCCCCTAAAAGTGACGTCGCGTCCTTCCTCTCTGCCTGCCCTCAGTATAAAGCTTGGCTCGGGTGCGGGAGGGGCGATAGTTTTGATCAGTGCGCATAAAGGGACTCGTTAGCCTTACGATTAGGTCTATAAAGCATTCATTCAAAGTGTATCTTGAGTAAAGTAAACCCCATTCTGAACAGTGACATTTGCGAGAAATCAAATCGCACCTGCCCGGAGGAAGACTCCCTGAGGTCCAGAGCTTTGGAAACCTCTTGGAAAGCGCGCAATGGGATTGGAGACGGAGTCACACAGCCTGCACTGACTCTTTTCACGTTTATTTTTGGTAGTTTTTCGGCTTGAGCAGGTTTTGTTCTTACGGACATCTTCGAGAACTCTTGTCTTGTCTTCGTTGCGTGGATCTACAACACCGGTCTTGTGTGGATAAGACGCGGTTTGGATTTGGATGAAGAGTGGCGCGGAGTAACAGAATGGCCCCATCACACTGTCTGCACTTAGCCGCTGTATTCTTGTATTGGACAGCACCAATACATGGTAAGACTGTCTGCTCATGTTCCTCATGGTTAATCCTCGCTGTCTGTGTGTGTGTGTGTGTGTGTGTGTGTGTGTGTGTGTGTGTGTGTTTATGTGCATATATGTGTGTAATATGTAATATTGTGGATCCATTATGAAGGCATTTTGTTTGTTTTGTAGTTTACACGAAGCGTTGAATCTTCAAATGAACATTTTAAAGATAACTCATTCCCTTTAAGTATTGTTTGCTTTTCTTGTATTTTTTCATTTATTTGCAAAGGAGACCGTAATTGAATGATTTGTTCCCATACGTTTAGATAGGATACTTTGCACTATCTTTGCATAAACACACATAGTAGACCGACGCGTTGTGTTGCCCGATAACGGTGACGAACACGTGATTGGTCACGTCATTGATTATTCGTAATTGCTTGCTGAATTCGCGGGCCCTCAGGTAGTCAGTCACTTGAGTCTGCAGTTCTGAGGACAGCCACTAGAGGTCGTCGTCTCGGAAAACTGAGAGGCGTCTGAGGCTTAGTCAGGACATGAGAACTGATGTGATGGAAGAAAGTTTCTATATGATAATTATAGACTTATCTAAATTATTATGGCTATATTGAGATACTGGCTAATTTCAACGTTTACCTTGTCAGTCTATTTAAGAGTGAAGTCAAATATAGCCTATTTCTTTTTTTTTTTAAATCAGGCAGCCCCCCCCCCCCCTTCACATGCAACCTAGCTGTCATCCACAGTCAGATCTTAGCGTCTGTGTCTATGTCAGTGTTTGTCAGTAAGTTTCCTCCGCTGTCCACGCACCAGCGCGGAGCGTGGGAAAGACACCGGGAGGAAACGGACGTTTGAGCAAGAGAGCCGGCCGCCCTCCTGGAATTGTTCTGACGAGCAGAGGGCAGAGGTCACGGAAATGGGGACACGCTACCTGAGCAAAGAATTCTTCGACGAAAAACCTCTTTGATGCTCATAGGTCCAACGTCATCCCGAAAAACAGGGGCAGAGATGGTGTTTACACGTTTCACGATTTACCCAATTGCAGAGCCATTAGTCACCCAATGAGAGCGCTTTCATGAATGAGCTGTCACACCATTGCATTGGTTTTTTTTATACTGAGATACATGATTTGGTGGAAATGAAGAGTCAACCTTGAACTAGTGTTTGTTAGTTATTGGAGGCACGAGGCTACGTTAATACCGATATTCTCACAGGACGCAAACATTGTTTTAAGGCATATACTGCTGTTCTAACGTTAATCTTTTTTTCCTTTATCTTTTGCTAATCTTTTCCTAACTGACAATGATTGATTGAACTGTTTCAAACGTAGCATCTATCGACGTTGGGCTTCGAGGTAGACACAGGTTAAGTGTTTTAACATGACCCATGGTGATGACTCAGAGGGGTATTTTTTGGCAAGTTTCGGTCAAGTCTGAAACCTCCAAGTCACACAGTTGTGACTTGTGTTCTGTATTCCTCTGTTGTAACAAATGCTGTCCCCTGTTGCATCATTCATATTTAATGGAATAAATCCAGTAATAATACCATATATGGTTTATATTGATGTGGTATCGATGAACAATCCATTCATTCATCGGATTCGTCCCTTCCTTTTATCAGCTTATGTAGTTGAGATTGTGGTAATTGTCTTTACTGAAGGAAATTCATATACTTTGCCAGTTGTAGTAATAATATGAACTATTGCCTGGGTCCTTGCAATAGAAATGAACATGGGTGAATATAATGGCCACCCATAGGAGTTCATCTGCACACTGGCTGGCTTTGACCGTGTACACACAGAGACACACGCACGCACACACAGACACACACACACACACACACACACACACACACACACACACACACACACACACACACACACACACACACACACACACACACACTTAAAGAATAAACGTGCTTAACTCAAAGGCCAAAAGGGCAGCCAAAAATGTAGAGCAGCAGGGTATATCTTGTTCCTTATTGGTGTTCTTAAAGTAGGCTTACATTAGCGTCCCTTGTTTATCTCATCTTGAGCCAGCAATATATTTCCTTGTAACCACTGCGTGAGATTTCAATTTCAAGGAGCTTCTGTGCATTGCTTAACTTTAATCAGACATGGTAGGAGCAGCGATCCCCTGGGCTTACGCAGTATACAACAGCTCTGCGTGAGTTAGAAAGGCCACTCACTGTGGGCCAGGTGCTTTCCTTTATTTATGTTTTATTTATGGTTTAAATCTCCAAAGACGGCGCTCCCTCCCTCACTGTTGTCTTAACCTTCTGGTTGGATTGAATTTCAAGCGATTTCGGCGGGAACCCGGGACTTGAAATATTTCATGACAAAGACAATGTATAGCACAGCTAGCACATTTGCTCATTTTGGCCGGACTCTGACTTATTTTCAAAGGGGTTAAACCTTTTCCTGTCAAACGTCTGCTGGGATGTAGTGAATTCCTCTTAGTCTTTGATTATAATATTGAAATCTAAAATTCCAGAGCATGGGAGCTTGCTTTTTTTTTTACATCAAAACTACCCACTATTCTCACTCCATCATTTGGAAAATAATGCCACTGTTTTATTCTTTCTCTATCCTCTCACTGTCTTATTTCTCCACTTTGGTTGTGATAAGCCTGATTCACCAAGTTGGTATGAGACGTTTTACCCCCCCCCCCCCCACCTCCGTGGTGATCCACGTACCCCCCGTCTCCCCCCCCAACCTCTCTCTCTGTCTCACAGGCCCCCCTCTCCAACCCCTGTTCACCATCTTTGTTGTCTGTTCTTTGGGACGCCGGACAGACAACAACAGAACAAAGTGGCGTGCTGAAAAACACAGGAGTCATCGGGAGTCACATTGTCGCGTTCACCTTGAACACCAAACGCCAAAAAGACAGCCTCTGCCCGCCCACCCCCCTAACCCCCCTGACGCCCCGACTGAAAGGAAAGTGTGTGCGGAGATGACTTCTCCAAAGTGGAGGGAATTCCGCACATTATGCCCAGCGCTCGGAGGGCTGAGACATTATGAGTTGGTTTCCTGTGAGTCATCGCGTGTAATGGTGGCACTTTTACTGCCAAATATCACCAAGGGATCATAGCGTATCCAAGTCAAAGAAAGACTAGATAATGGCATGTATTTACATTGACATGCATTTCATGAATTAGTACACATGATTCATTATTACAGTTGTATTAATACAGCCACTCTGTATTGAATGGCTTCTTTTTGTCTTGTATTATGGAACAGATTTCTTTCTAACACCACTGTTCTGGATTCACCATGAGAATAAGATTATTTGTTCATTGAAGTTCTGTTGGTAGTTCGAAGTGATTATTCCTCTTAAGTAAAGAAAATAGTGTACAACGAAGGGGAGGAACATTGCGTGGTCGCCCACCTGTTCTCACAGACCAAAATATTTTCATTGCATTTCTGAGAGAAAATGTCAAAGACTAAATATTTAAATCCAAGCATGTAAATGACGAGAAACATCTTCCTTTCCTGGCACGGCGAGCGATTACCGTAAATGTCAAAGCAGAGTGTCCTGTCTCGGGTTCCTTTGCTGCAAGCCATATGAGGTCAAACACATATAAATAGCACCCCAGACCACTTGTCATCTGTTTGAGGATGTACCAGTGTGCATCAAACTGTGTTTTACACCACAACGTTTAATGCTCACTCGATAGGAATTGAGCCTCTGATTGCATTGACAAATCATGCAATCAGAGGGTGTGGAAAGGAGATGAGATGAAGTGGAGAGAACGGTTGTTGAGTAGCGAGAAACGGACAACATGATGGATGTTTTGTCATACTCTCTCTCTCTCTCTCCCTCTCTCTCTCTCTCTCTCTCGCTGTCATATTCCCTCTCGCGTTCGGTTTCTCTCTCCCTATCTCCCTCTCCCTATCTCTCTCTGTCTCTCCATTCTTCAGCCTCTTCCTTCTCTGTGTGTTCCCGGAGTCTCTCTCTCTCTCTCTCTCTCTCTCTCTCTCTCTCTCTCTCTCTCTCTCTCTCTCTCTCTCTCTCTCTCTCTCTCTCTGTCTCTCGCTCTAATCGGATCCAGCTCTGGGGGGTTTTGATTGACCACCATAGTGAGCACCATTCCTGCCGTTTCTTCAGATGCTCTGCTGGAGGAATGCAGCAACACAGCTGTCTCTCCTGATGGGATTCTTGATCAGCGGAGGTCATCGCTGGGCAGGCGGAGGGTCAGGTGGGAGAGCTCTGAAGACTGAGGATGTGGGTACAGAGAGACAGACGGGGGGGGGGGGGGGGCGGGGCAGCAGGGGTCTTATCCCTAGGCTGCTGGGGGGAAGTGGGGGGGGCGGGGGCGGGGGGCTTCTTGCTCCATCTGTAGCGTGTTAGAGTGTGGGGAGAAACAAGCGCCGAGCCATGAGAGATGAAGCGAGAGCAGCCAGCCAAGTCAAGTTGTAGTTCTTGTCTGTGTGTGTCTGTCTGTGTGTGTGTGTGTGTGTGTGTGTGTGTGTGTGTGTGTGTGTGTGTGTGTGTGTGTGTGTGTGTGTGAAAAGGTGTGTGAAAGGAGGAAGTAACACACACACGCACGCACACACACACACACACACACACACACACACACACACACACACACACACACACCAGCCCCAGGAGAAAATCAGTGTTTCCTCATCTCAGCACCGAGACAAGCACATCGATCCCCTGCACATGTGACAACAGCACCCTGAACAAAACAAGGTCAACGGTTAAATACATGAAACATGTTTTCTTATTTTATATCCAGTTCCCAATGCACCCACGACAGTTGGGCAGCTGTTATATAACAAAGAGAACACAAAAGGGGGAGAGAGACACATCTGCTCTGCGTGGTCCCCTTCCTCTCTCTGTCTCTCTCATCACCCTCATCACTGCCAGCATGCTTTTGCACGAGACACCCCACTGAGCCCAGAGCCAATCGCTTAAGTGGCCGAGGCTTCATACCAGCACCAAAGTCAACACACATGCACGCTCCCAGAGTGAATTACGGGAAAATAATCCTAAATCGTTTGTCACACTTAAGTTCACAGCGGATGTCTGCATAGGCAGACAATTTGTGTGGGTGTAGTGATCTGTTGCTATGTAGTCATTTAGCAGACATTTTTATCTAAGACAACAAATAGATTCCAGATCCATGTCATTTGTGAGCAAGCAGTCTTGCGCCTGGACAGCAGACATTGGGATTTGAACTCAGAACCTTTAGGCTGAGAGTCAGACATGGTCACCACTAGACCATCCCGGCCCAAGAGCATATATGTGTGTGTGTGTGTGTGTGTGTGTGTACGTTTGCCTGTGTGCTGCTGGCAAATCGGTGTGTTTGCTTTGAGAATCCAGCAGAAATTCAAGAGATGTTGGCAGTGTAGACACATTTTTCATGCAGACGCATGCGTGTGTGTGTTTATGTGTTTCCGCGGCTTGCATGAGAATGCACTACTGTCTCAAACACGTTTGCTCGCTCGCATTCATGAAAGAATAAGTACATATTCACTGTTCTGTGAATGTGGACATTACATGGTTCTTCAAGCATCATGACGACGAAGTGGAGCGTCACAAATGGGAATCGTGAAGGCTCCTAAATGCAACAGATGTTTTCTGTCATCTGAATGATGAGTTTTCCAATTTTCTTTGTGGAAGTAATAAATATAAATAATAAACCGTGGGGAAGTTGTGTGGTATCCAAAGTTAGAATAGAATACAATAGAATACAATAGAACTTTATTAATCCCGAAGGAAATTCTTGTGCCAGGTTATATAGCGATACAGTACAATAAAACAACAGAATGATACAAATAAACTAACGGATATGCAAATGTACAGTTAAATATACAAATATGTGGGCAAGATAAGATATTCCGACGGCAAAAACAATTTGGCATAAATTAAGTGAAATATTATTGGACATGACATTAAGAATATTGGACATGATGATGATGAGATGAGAGGTAGTGTTATAGATAATATTTATAGACAACATGATGATAATAATAATAATATAGCACATGATAGAGGATTGCACGTGATGTTGGACAGTAATGTTAATATTGCACGTAATACTGAGGAAGTAATACTGAGGAAAGTGAGGTAATATTGCACATTATATTGCTGTGTTCATTGTCTTGTAGGGGGGAGTTATTGTCTTGTAGGGAGGAGTTATAGAGTTTGATGGCCACAGGCAGAAAGGACCTCCTGTGGTGTTCTGTGGTGCACCTCGATCATCTCAGTCCACGGCTGAAGGTGCTCTGGTATGACACCAGTGTGGCGTGAAGGGGATGGGAGGCATTGTCCATAATACTGAGTAGTTTACTCATACGGAGTAGTTTACTCTTGACGTTGAAGCCGATCCCCCCACCCCCATCACCCAACCACCCACACACACACACACACACACACACACACACCACACACACACACACACACACACACACACACCCCACACACACATAACCTTGGGTGGCAAAACAATGATACAATGATCCAACGCTACGTGCGGGGAAGCTTGTCTCAGGTGGCCACTGCTGCCAACGTTGGCACGGCCGGCCCGGCCACGTGCACGATGACGAAACAGCCGTGTGTGAAAATTGAAACAGAAATGTTGGTGCGTGCCTTTGTCTTGGATGTTAGCCAGCAACATGTCAGTGCTAGGCCACCCACCCCACCTCCCCCCCCCACCAAAAAAAAAACCTAACATAACATAGAAAGTCAGCGTTCATTTTTTGGGTTTTTATGTCGTACGGAATTTGTTGTATCGTGAACCGCTTTTGCAGGGGAACAACGATTGGAAACCCGCACAATGGCAATAAATATCATGTTGTCATGTGGGGAGTACGGTGAAAAGGAGGAAGTAACACATACACGCGCACACACACACACACACACACACACACCAGCCCCAGGAGAAAATCAGTGTTTCCTCATCTCAGCACCGAGACAAGCACATCGATCCCCTGCACATGTGACAATGGTCAGTGGTTAAATACATGAAACATGTTTTTCTTATTTTATATCCAGTTCCCAATGCACCCACGACAGTTGGGCAGCTGTTATATAACAAAGAGAACACAAAAGGGGGAGAGAGACACATCTGCTCTGCGTGGTCCCCTTCCTCTCTCTGTCTCTCTCATCACCCTCATCACTGCCAGCATGCTTTTTGCACGAGACACCCCACTGAGCCCAGAGCCAATCGCTTAAGTGGCCGAGGCTTCATACCAGCACCAAAGTCAACACATTTAGCAGACACTTTTATCCAAGACAACTTACTGCAAATAGATTTCAGATCCATGTCATTTGTGAGCAAGCAGTCTTGCTCACAAGGACAGCAGACGTTGGGATTTGAACTCTGAGACTCAGACTCTGGTCGCCACTAGACCATCCCAGCCCCTTGATGATGTGTGTGTGTGTGTGCGTTTGTGTGTGTGTGTGCGTGTGCGTGTGCGTGTGCGTTTGTGTGTATGGCTTTGTATCCCACAGGGTATTTGGCGAGAGTGAACCTGCCTGACCCTATCATGCTGCCCTCTGGGAACCCCCACATTCACCACAGCGGAGAATCCCTGACACTCACGTGCAGGTATGTCCACATGCTCACACACACGGGACGTTTAAGCGATGAGTAAGAATAATGATCCCACCCACCCGCACTGAAACAAAAGGCAGTCGACTTAACACGTTGCGTTTAATTTGGCGCTAATCTCACATCATCACCTTGATCCCTCTGTTTTCTCACTGACACGCCCTCTGTCAGCAGGGAATAATTGTTCCCACCTGTCTGAACAATTCCCCGCAGTACTTCACAAACGCATCAGATGAAGCCAGAGTTACTGATGTGATCTGGCACTGGAGGAGATGGGTGGGGGGGGGGGGGGGGGGATTTTGCAGGCATTTCATTCACATACACACACAGAGGCCACAGACACCACTGCCAGGAAGTTGTCTGTGGTTGATGGAGACCGTCTATCAATTCGTTAGCACATATTTCCTCCATGATGTTGCGGGTCCGATCGGGATGCTGGGTGGGAGTATGGGGGGGGGGTGGTCTTAATGGTCTTAATCCCAGTGGTCCAAGAGCTCATCATTTGCTAAGATTAGAGAGTTGTGCCTCATTTTGTAGTCATTCCAGGAATGCTCATCTCTCTAATGCAATGCTTCCCTAGAAGGCTATAAATATATATTATATATATATATATATATATAAGGTTGCAGAGCACGCTGTGTCCATGCTGTTTTGACCCAGAGTGCTGCAGGCAAAGGCACTGGTATGCAAAACATGTTTGAAGTTCCACTGGGATCACTTTAACGGGCGCTTTAAATGAATAGTGTGTGAAAATATGTGTTAGGCGAGCCTAGTTACTTCATCCATGAGAAAGATGTTCCGGAAACATTCACATGAAACATTCACATGAGTTTTAAGCCGGTGCGATGGGCGTCTAAAATTAGCCTGATAGAAGCATTGGGGGCCGTAGAAAGGTCTTCATCTTGTTTTGATGTTGATCTCAAATCCGGTATTCTAGAGTATGTTAAGGAGTATGTTAATCTCTTGTTTGCGAACATTCTCAATGTGTGTGATACAAGATTTTTTTTTTTTTAAGTCAAACACGGTTGACTACATCCTTCCATCCAGTACCATTAAACAACACATCACACCATCTCAGACACACCTCTTCCCTCTCGTCTCGTCTCGTCTCGTCTCGTCTCCTCTCGTCTCCTCTCGTCTCGTCTCGTCTCCTCTCCTCTCCTCTCCTCTCCTCTCCTCTCCTCTCCTCTCCTCTCCTCTCCTCTCCTCTCCTCTCCTCTCCTCTCCTCTCCTCTCCTCTCCTCTCCTCTCCACTTCCATCGGTTCTCCATTGGTCTCTTTGATTGACAGGGGCGCCGACAAGCCGCATTGGTCTCTGCCCAAGCGCTCCGTCACTTCGGACGGGGTGGTGGTGGAGGACTGCGAGCCGCCTCACCACTCCAACTGCAGCAGGCTGACGGTCAGACACCTGGGCGCCAACGACACGGGCACCTACGCCTGCCACTACGCCGGCCACCGCGGAACCCACGTGTACGTCTACGTCAAAGGTGAGACCCCCGCGGCAAAAGCCTTCCAAAGGCGCCGCTAATGCTATATACCGTACGACATGCAGATGCTATGCGGTGCGTAGCGTAGCGTAATACAATGCTGTGCGAAAATGTTACAGCCAATGATGTCTTTCGTCTAATTCATGTCCCGTAACTCAGTCTTGTCGGTTCATTCGGCGTCAAGTCATTTGCCAGTGCATGTAAAACCTCAGGCCTAAACATCTTCTGAACAGCCAATATTTGTTTCCTACACTGTAACATAGATACTGCACTATTATTGAGCAATATTTGTCTTTAGTCTCTTGTTTTCTTCTTCTACATGTGCCACATCTGAGAGAAAGAAATAAAGAACTAAATTAACTAAATTAAACGAAAGAAAGAAAACTTAGAAAACAAAGAAAATCAGCCGCTCTCGTCGTCAAGCGTCATTTGCAGTCATTTACGACCACCGGGAGAGCCGTGCAGTGAGAGGCGATGGCTCATAGGTCTCCAGACTGCTCGGAGGTAGCGGGGACTCTCCCGAGAGTCTGTGGTGCCACGGCTTCTTCTGAAGCTGGGAGGGAGGGTTTCCAACGTACGGGAAACCCTGCGCATTGACTGTGGTTTCCTGCCCTGGCTACTGTTTTTAATAGCGTCTCCTGAAGCACCCCACCCCCCTGCCCGTCTATTGTCTCTTTCGTCTTAAAAGTTATCGCGTGCAGGAGTTGCTTGAGAGCACTTTTTCCATGAATCACAGCCGCAGTTATTATACCGTGACGACAGTTACAACCCAGATTTGCATGTAAGAAGCTGCCACAACATTGCAGTGTTTACTCATGCGATCAATTTCCAGCGCCGCCGCACCCAGAGCCAATGTGTTCACTGCTGATGGGATGTGGCTTAACATAAGGATTAAATAAAAGGCTGTCCATCACTTTTACACACATCCAAAGTTTAGATTGCAGAAACCTGTTTGTAACGACAAGCAAGCCAAGCACAGATTCAATTGAATGAGTGAGGTTTGGATTTTTGAAGCACACATGTAGGCCATACAAATCAACATGGGTCACTCAAAACAGCGGTAAAATCTAATCAATGGCACACAACCCTTTCCTCCCTGGGCTCTCCAAGCGAGGCCTGCCAGTCACCTGCTTCCCCTTTAGTGATTTACCAGCATGTCGGCACCATGTTTAATCTAAGACACACCTTTCAACCATTTATTACATAGTTTTCCATGCGCGCTATACAAATAGAGCCTTTATCTCAGAAGTATGTCTTGACCTCACTATTAGTTTTAGCTGAGATTCCCCCACCACAGACCCGTGGCTCTTGGCTGTCCAGCAAGGAGGTCTCTGTTCTCTGTCAATGGGCCAATCCACAGCCAGGCCCACCCACAGCCAGGCCCCTCCACAGTCAGGCCCCTCCACAGTCAAGCCCCTCCACAGCCAGGTCGGTCCACAGCCAGGCCCCTCCACAGCCAGGCCGGTCCACAGCCAGGACGGTCCACAGCCAGGCCGGTCCACAGTCAGGCCCCTCCACAGCCAGGCCGGTCCACAGCCAGGCCCCTCCACAGCCAGGCCGGTCCACAGCCAGGACGGTCCACAGCCAGGCCGGTCCACAGTCAGGCCCCTCCACAGCCAGGCCGGTCCACAGCCAGGACGGTCCACAGCCGGACCGGTCCACAGCCGGGCACGGTCCACAGCCAGGCCCATCCATGGCCAGGCCACTCCACAGCCAGGCCGGTCCACAGCCAGGCCGGTCCACAGCCAGGACGGTCCACAGCCAGGCTGGTCCACAGCCAGGGCCCTCCACAACCAGGCCGGTCCACAGCCGGGGACGGTCCACAGGCCAGGACGGTCCACAGCCAGGCCGGTCCACAGCAAGGCCCATCCACAAGCCAGGGCCCACTCCACAGCCAGGCCGGTCCACAGCCAGGACGGTCCACGCCAGGACGGTCCACAGCCAGGACGGTCCACAAGCCGGGCCGGTCCACAGCCAGGCCCATCCATAGCCAGGCTCCTCCACAGCCAGGCCCCTCCACAGCCAGCCGATCCACAGCCAGGCCCCTCCACAGCTTTGAACTATTTAGTTCTCTGGCACTGTTCTCCAAAGTAACTTACAGTGAATTCAGATACATGTGAGCAGTTAGAGGTTAGACATCTTGCCCAAGGATGCCGACAGGTAGTTGTGGACATTCGATAATTAACCCCAGTGACCTTTGGGACTGGGAGCCAAACCCCCTACACACGACTGTATTCCTGGCCCTGTTGTAACTTTTGTCGCCTCTCCTGTTACAGATCCACGGTACCCCTTTGTGGAACGACATGTGGATATCCCCCTGATCGTATTTATATTCAGGCACGAGACCACCCTCACAGTGCCATGTAGGACCACCTCTCCTGAGGCAGTCGTAACATTGAGAAAGGTAAAGCATTATATATTTACTATTTATGTATTGTTTACTTGGATATAAAGTAAAAAAATGTGTGGGTCTCATTGACCGACACATAATCATCAATGTCACTGACTGTGGTGCTATCATCAATTTAAACCTATTTACAAACTGTTTATCAGACTTTGTTTGACATTGCGAAACTCCTGTATAATACTTTCGGGAAAAAAGGCTCTGGCCTCTTCCTGGTCAGTGACACAAGGTTGGGAATGCCTTTCAAGAAAACAGTGACAGTTTGCCCTCAGAGTGTTTGGTCAGTTTCCCACATGTGTTGTGAGTTATACAAGACTTCACCGTGAGGAAGAAGGGCGACAGTGGCCACTTGAAGCGAAGCCCAGGGCCAGCTCAGGGAGCCGTCCTGTCTGCTTCCTCTCAGGACAGGAAGGTCTTCCAGGAGTGTTTTCTCTTCTCGGAATAGATCCACCGTCTAAATTTAGTCACACCTCTTTTGCAAACATTGTGTTCCGGAAACGTAGTGGAAAACAGTAAACAGGGTGTAATCAGGACAAACAATTGGTAATGCTGTCCCAGAGGACTGTTTAGTTTTATGGGATCGGATATCAGTTCAGAGGAACAACTGCAGGTCTATTTCCATTGCTTTGCTGGCACAATGTGGATCAGTTCTAGTTTTTACATAGCATGACAGTTGTAGAATGCCATCACATTGTGTGACGGTATCTGGACCTGAAGGACACAGAGCCAGCAGATGGCCAGAATCCATGCCGTAAAGACTTAAGAGCCTGATGAGAAAAAAACAGCCTACCAAGATGGTAAAGATAGCAGTTATGTTGACTTCCTTCCACGGGAAGATCTACGGCATCCCTCCTACGTTTTATTTTCTTCCTTCCTTACTTCGCCGCACTTCCCAGCTCAACTTTGGCACGAGAACAAACAAGAATTAGAAGCACTGCAACACAATGGCATACAAAAACGTGGTAATTATTAATTGAACCTTCACCGGATGGAGAATTGTTTCGAGGTGAGCACCACTACAGTTTGGGTGTTTCACAACCAATGAATCTGCCTTGCTCAGTGGTCCTTGGACAGACAGGTATAAAGTAATTTGTAAGCATCACAAGTTTAGTGGACTCTTATCAGACACTTTTATCCAACACTACTTGGGATGAATTCAGATACAGGCCGTTCAGGAGGAGGTAGGGCTTAGGCATCTTGCTCATGGATGACGGGTATAGGTAGTCATTCTACAGAGACTTGAGGGATCGAACCCAGTACCTTTTGGCTGGGAGTGGAACACAGTAGCAACTAGACTAGTCCTGTGATGCAAACGCACTCTGACAAGACACATTCTATGTCTTAGCCCTTAGCCGCTGGCCATTTCGAGACGATTGAGGGGGCAAAATGGAACTCCGCGGTGGGTTTCAGGGTCCCATACGGCCCCGCAACCTCATACCACATGCTCACCTGCGTCACCAAGGTCGACGGTGAAGAGGTTGTGTCCAACTACATCCCTCAAAGGATCAGTAAGTCTCCACAAGCAAACACACGAAAACTCTGGTTGCTTTTTTTCCCTTTAAATGTCAATTGGGATTGGTCTGTTTTGTACTGAGATGACCCCATCCATGTCTCTTTGTTTTTGTGTCTCTGATCCATTTCCCTGGGAGATCCCGAATGTCACATTAATGAAGTGCACCTCATCTTGCTTTGCAGGCAATGTTCTGAAGAAATTAAAGATCACTCCGGATCCCGCCAGGGTGTTAGTGGGAGACACTCTCGACCTCAACTGCACCGGGGAGACCACCCATAATGGAATATTCACGTTTCAGTGGCATACTCCCGTAAGGGCAAAGAATTAAAACTTGCGTTATCAAGGGCTAGCTCATTGAGACCGAAATACGACAGTCTTGAAATATGTGTCATTAATATATCACTTATGTAAGTGTAGCCCGAGTATATCGTATATCGTATTTTATAGCCATATTCTTCAATGTCCCCAGGCCAACCGCAGTGACTCTGAGAAGCCGGGCAAGTACATACCACCGTCCCTCCCTATCGTGGTGTCCAAATCCATCACCTTATTGAAGGTTACCACCAAGGATGCCGGGGTCTACAACTGTACTGTTGTACTGTTCGATTCAACGAAAAGGAAGCACGCGTCCGCCAACGTCGCCGTATTTGGTAAGTAAATAAATGATTGTAAAGATCCGCTTGTATCCGCCATGTGTCTTCGTTAAAGTTATTTGACCGTTTTTTGGGTTTCTGTGAGAGCTCAAAACTGCACTTGTTGTTTTTCAGCCTGTTTTCTTTCATTTTCGTTTTCACCCTAATGGTTTGTTTATTTGTTTTCTGGTTTCAGAGCACCCCTTCCTCAACCTTTCCTATAGAAATAATCACTCTAGTGTTGTCACGGTTACTGAGGGTAGGAATAAGCTGGTGTTTAAACCCGTGATCGATGCACTGCCTCCACACAACTCAATCGCATGGTAAGTGGACACTTTCCCTAACAACTACTTGAAACCCTACATCCCAGGGTTTTTACCACTGGCCATGGTAGGGGCAGGGGTATGTGGGATTTTATTCTTGAAACAGACACATTTACAATAATATAGATCATTGACAATAAATATATTATAAATATTGTCCTCTAAATATAGCTTTATGGCTTGTTATTATTTCAAAAATAGAGTGCATTTCCATTATATTCTGTGTTAATTACTGTTTGCTAGATAAACATACTGGGAGCATAAGCAGCGTTGCTGACTTGTTCTCTCCACGGCCGTCTTGCAGTAATAAATGTGTATAAAGGGGGCGCTGGCACTCTTTGCTCAAGCCACTGCGTCTGTATTTATCTTTTCTTTTCATATTTTATGTTTTACCGTTTGCATTCGAGGTGAGCCGCGAAAAACTGTGCGCGCGGACAATTGCAACGGCTGCTGTGTCTCGTCGTCTGAATTGTCCCAAATGTGGCAGGTATAAAGACGGCGTCCTCATCACGAGGAACTCCAGTTACAAGATCTCTGACTCCGGTCTGACTGTGGCCGATATCCAGTACAAGCACACGGGGGTCTTCACCGTTACCGTGGGCAACACAGAGAAGGGCCTCTACAGGAACCTCAGCTACACTCTGATCGTCAACGGTAAGCTATCTCCTCGGCACTGGGCGGTGTTGAGGTAATCGCTGCGTAGTTGATGGGCCGTTGATGGACGCAGGCTCCAATTTTAACACGTGCGGTGCCACCAACCGAAGGCTGGAGGAACATTTCTGTAACATTTGACAGAAAAAAAAAAAGCTGGATTCCATAGTACAGTATAAACATAATATAAAAAGACAAAATTCAGAAAAGTCAATTTTGTACCATGGATGCGTGCAGCTCTTCGTCTGCGGAAGGTCAGGGGAGAGGGGTTATGGGACGGCAGCAGGTAGCTCCAGTATGAGAGGAATTTGGGGGTTTGTTGATTCCAGGCCTCGATTGACGTAGCAGTCGCAGCTGGTGTTGATCATTGTGTGGACCTTTCTCTCCAAAGGGCTCGGAGCAGTGTGTGTGTGTGTGTGTGTTTTGTGTGTGTGTGTGTGTGTGTGTGTCAGCAGTGGCCCCAGACTCCTTCTACACACACACACACACACACCACACACACACACACACACACACACACACACACAGACAGAACATACAATGTCAAGACCGACCCCCCCGCCGCCCCCGACGCCCCCCTCACTCCAACCTCCACAACAACTGCACCACCACCACCACCACCGACATTTATTTGCATCGTCCCCGTGTGTATTTACAGGGCCCAACATCAACACACCCTGCTCATGCTGTGTTGTGCACACGGCCCCCCGAAGGAACGCAGAGGAGCAGTGCAGCACAAAATCCAGCGTTATGATACGGCGCACATTGTTTTGTGTTCTGCGGGCCGGGACATTGTAGTTGTAGTCCAGCGGTTGTCCGGAGGCCAGATTCCACATTCTGCTTCCTGGTGGTTAAACGCACAATTGGCCGACACATATCGGAGCTGCTTTCTCTGCTCGTCATGACCAGGACTCCCGGTGTCGTGCCGAATGTGTGTGGTGTGGTGTGGTGTAGATAGACGATAAGGGAGCTTATATCCAAGATGAAATCAGGAAACTAGAGAACAGTTCTAATAGATAGATAGATACATTTATGGCTGGTAAGATGTAAATATCAAAAACAACAACAACACACGCTTAGATTCAGTCACTTCTGTCATTCTGTCACATGAACAGTGATTTTAGATTGGGCGTAGTTTGTCAGTAAGTCAGTGCAGGTGGTCTCTCACCACCGGGGCCGCATGGGGTCCCTCTGTGTGCTTTTCATCCATCTTTGGCCCCCCTCTCCCACGCCACTGCTCCGCCGATGTGGGCACAGGGGCCACATCTGGAGGGACGCGCAGGAGGTTCATTCAACTGACCCCTGGGGCCCCCAGGCTAGCCAATCACCCTGACGGGCCCGTCTCAGAGTTCACAACGCAGTGCGGAGAGGCCGCCGGGCGCTAATGGCACCTATTTGTATGCTGTCTATCTCGCCAATCATTATGTATAAAAAAAATACGTTGAGATTTGTCACTTACTGTCACTTATTTTTTATGCTTTACCTAAAGCTCCCTTTAAATTTGTCTCTGTCTGTGTTTTTGTTTGTGTTTTGTGTGCGTGTCCGACACAGTGAGACCAACCATTTCGGAAGCAGAGCTCTCCTATGCGGATGTGAAGCCCTACATGGTCGGCAGGGAGCACCAGTTGACCTGCACCGTCTTCGCTGTGCCCCAGCCTAAGATCCTCTGGTTCTGGCAGCCGTGCCTCCCCGACCTCGACGCGTAAGTTTAGACCTGGCGTCGCGCATTAACCGGAGCATTAAGGGTTACGGGCTGAGGATGGGTAAGTGTGGGAACTGGGAGTCACTCTGTCGATCTGAAAGGGAGACGCGAATGGTGCTCTACAAATGGTTCAAACTGTTTACATGCGGACACTGCTGACATTGTATTGGTTGCACATGTATTCAACCAATACATGAGGGTTTATTAGAACAGAGACTGTTTGGGAATAAAGTGTACATTCGTAAGAGGAAGAGGAGAGGGAGAAATGAAGAGAGAGTATGCTGACTATACATCCCGGTATTCACTTCCTTTGAGAAGGGGATTCATATATATGGGTCGGTCCAGTCTGAGAAGCTATCCCATGCTTAGTTGACTGTGATCCAGCAGCACATTAATCATAAAGACGAACAAAAACAAAGCCCGAACTGAAGCCCCCGAGAGAGACTACAGCTCTTGTTTGTGGTCATCGGTTCTTTTGGGGGCCACGGAGAGAGTGAGACTAGGGGAGAGGGGAAACATATATTAATCCCAGGCTCCCCGAGTTGTTTTATAAGCTGACGGAGCAAAGTGAGTGTCGACCCATTAGTGAACCCACTGGCCAACCGGGGAAAAAAAGGCTTTTAAGATCCAGGCCCCGGGAGTGACAGCAGGAGACAAGGAGATCCAGAACAATGGGCCATTACCCCCGTGGGGTTATCAGCGCCCAGAAACGCAAGCAAAAACAAAGCGCTCTGGGCTCGCGGTAACAATGGAGGGACTTAAATCACGTTTTAACTTCAGACGGTGCGGCTCGACAAGTGTGCCCGTCCGCAGATAGCTCCGCAAGTGGCCCTCGAGTGTAAAAACGCGCCATCTGCGGTTGCCAAATGTGCGGGAGAACATAATAAGAACAGTCGAACGTCGGCGCGTGTGTCAAATAGTTGTGTTGCAGGCGTGAACCTAATCAGGGCTGGCACCGAGGAACGGAGGCCCATAAACACCTGGGCCCGGACTCACTTCTTCCCCTCGCAGTTAATGAGACAGAAGAACCGCGGCAGCCTGGCGGGAGGCCCAACATGTCGGGAGACGATTACTTCACGCGCCTCAGTCCCCGATCAGACGCACCTGTCTCCTGCCAAACCGCATGGAGGGCTCCTTTGAATGTTCACCAGTCAAGCGGAGAACCCTCCGAGTCCTCCTCCTCACCACAACCTAGCTGTGCTGTCTCTCTCTCTCTCTCTCTCTCTCTCGCGCTCTCTCTCTCTCTCTCTCTCTCTCTCTCCCTCTCTCTCAGCGGCTCTGGAGGAAGTGGAGGAGACTCGGGGTTGCGGGGGAAGGAAAGGAACGCGTAAAGTGCAAAGCAGGTTTTTTTGGCGGAGCTGGGAGGAAATGGAATGGCGGGGTTGTGGGCGGGGGGGGGGTGTGGGGGGGGCGCGGGCGGGCGGCCAGGGTGAACTGTGGGGAGTCTAGTACCCGGGAGCCGTGGGTCGCTGGCTCTATCAGCGGGTTGTTGAGGAGGAGTGATCGGCCGTCCCCTGTTGAGGCGCTCCTGTGTGGGGGGGGCTCAGCCTTATCTCCGTTGGCCAGAGTGCAGCGGGGGGGCGGAGGGGTTTCCTGCCCAAGGTGACGCACAGCACGGCCCTTCCTGTCATGCTGCTGTTTCCTCCACTGCTTCTACTCTCATCAGCCTGATTGTTTCTGAGTGAGTGCGTGCGTGCCTGTGTGTGTGTGTGGTTGTGTGTGCGTGTGTGTGTGTGTGTGTGTGGTTGTGTGTGTGTGCGTGTGGTTGTGTGTGCGCGTGTGTGTGTGTGTGCATGCATGGTTGTGTGGCACAGTGTGTGCTTGTGTCAGAGAGCAGAGTCTTTCTTTAGCCCTGTAAGCTTGCTCCCAGCTCCCTCATAATGGCAGCTGATGACCTGGTCTAGTCCCACAGGGCCAATAGCAGCCGGAGCCAGATCGCTCCACAGTGGCAACGAGGATATCTGGCCCAGAATCTGTTGCATTGTGTGTATGATCGCATTAAGTTATCCGGGTCTCCACAACCACGCCAGCGTCTTCGGCGGTGTGCATTGGGATTAGTAGAGCGTCCACGCTGAACAATGGATTCCATTTCACATTCAGCATCCCAGTAGACAGATGAGCTGAGCTGTATTGTACTGTCCTCCCCCCCCCCCTGTAGGTGCAGATACACCAAGCCAATCCCTGTCGAGATTGACAGCAGGGGAGATTACCCCCGCAACTGGATTGAAGCGATGGACACCGGGCACAAAATGATGCAGGGAAAGAACAAGGTAATTCATCATTTCTGCAGAATTGTCTTTATTTTAAGTGACATGCACAACGGTACCATGGTCCAGTTTTAAACGTAGTTCATTTTTATCTGCAGCAATGTTCATCGACAGCAGATCAGATCAAAACAACCAACGCAACGGATCTCTTTACTCACTCAGTCATAATTGTGTTATTGTGGTGATATTTATATTTTGTTATGATGGCCACCATATACAGGACAGTCGTTCTTGTACGTTGAAGAGATTTAGATTGCTCAATGATCTAATTCACCTCATTCCCCATCTGGGCCCGATAAAGTACATCTTAACTTGAGACTTAAGTACAGTTGATAATCAGAAACCGTGCGTTTCTCCGGAACGAGCCGTGATTTCGACACATTTCACTGGAAGCGATTCACCTCAGATAACAATCGCAGTGTGGAAATCCAAATCTATGAGATTCCCAATACCTCAACCACGCCTTATAACTGACAAACGGCAATCCTTTCCCAACCGCCAAAATAAAAGACACCGGTGTGAGTGAGTCCATCGTGTGATATTTTTGTGAAGCCGGCCCTATAAATGAAACAGCTGCAGGACTCCCCTGCCCCCTTGGCTTTATTTTGAAATCACTGAATCTCCCCGTGTGCTAGAGCTCTCTCACGCCTCATAAATAGCACCGGAGCCTCATGGCTGAAGCCAAGTGTGCATCTTCACGAGCCGTGATGAGGAAGTGGACCGCGCACGTCTGCAGCTCTCGTTACTCTGACTACGTTTGTACAGGAAACTAGAGAACAGTCCTAATAGCACTTCTGCACTTTCAGTACTTTGAGAATGTGCGAGGGTGGTGATTACATCAGGGCACTGTTTCAAATATATTTGTAAGAGTTGCAACACAGTACTGTCATCTAGGGATTTAAAGATACAATACACAACAGATTGTAAGATCTTTAGGCATATTTATTTTAGCTTTAAGTTGTCACAATCAATGTACAAAAGTCAATGTTCGTTATCCACTACGTAACTATGTTGGCTGCTTATTCAAAACAAGCAATCTCATTCCACTGAATATCGGCACATAAAGCCTTGGCATACTGTGAGCTGGGGGGGGGGGGGGGGGTTGTTGCTCCAGCCACTTATCCCCGACCATAATGAGGAGCAGACCTCCACCGCCATCCTGCCAAAGTCTATCTATGGGATTAGGTGAGAGAACCCCCCGCACCCGCCCGCCACACCTTCAGCAGAGCGGGTCAAACTGGAGCATAAATCCACCGCAGTCCACCCACCGGAAGACGACGGGCTTAAGGAATTACTGAATCACTGAAGGAACACACGAGCCGTTCGGGTACACTTTGCGGTCGGGGTGTCGTCGTGGCTGCCGCGATCCTAGCGATAATATGATTATGATTTAAAACCACACATTTTATTCCCGCCTTGAGATGCCTTGAGTTGCATGAATTTAGCAGCGCGTCAAAGCGGTATGCAACCGCTTGTGATCGGTGCGGTCGTCCGCACGACTCCCGACTTTGATTGACACGAAGAGGTTAGCGGGCCGCTGTTTACGAGCCCGCGTGGCCAGAAAGTGGGTGCTTTATGAGGGTGAACGCCGAGGGTCAGTGACAACACGGAGCACTTTAAAAGCAGAGGGTTTCGGTGAAGAGTGAATTCCTCTCTGTCAGCTCTCATAAATCGCGGTGGCCCATGAATCAGAAAAGTAGTCCAGCCTGGCCTCAGAGAGAGAGAGAGAGAGAGAGAAAGAGTGGGAGAGAGAGAGAGAGAGAGAGAGAGAGAGAAAGAGTGAGAGAGAGAGAGAGAGAGAGAGAGAGAGAGAGAGAGAGAGAGAGAGAGGTGTTGTGGGCGGGGCGGGGGCTCCTCCCAGTGATGCTTAGTGGGAGAAAAAGGGGGAGACCGCCTTGGGTGAAAAAATCTCTAGAATTCACTGGTGGGTGCCGTGGTGGTGGGTGGTGGTCAGGGTTGGGGTCAGGGTTGGGGTGGGGGTGGTGGTGGTGTGGTGGTGGTGGTGTTGGTGGTGGTGGTGGTGGTGGTGGTGATGGTGGTGTTGGTGGTCAGGTTGGAGGTGGTGGTGGTGGTGGTGGTGGTGGTGGTGGTGGTGGGGACGGTAGGGCAAAGACCCCAGGGGTCAGAGTGCACAGTGTGCCTTGGTCAGGTCAACACCTTAGGGACATGCGTGCACTTGTTGAAATGAGTGCTTTCCGTCTCGGGTTGCGGCGGTTGTGAGTAATCGCCGTAACGCGACACCTCACGGCCGCTCCGCCAGCGGCATGACAAATGTCAAAACAACACAGAGTGGACAAGATGATTGAACTACGCTTTTCCACACTTGCCAGTGCAGTGCAGTGCAGTGCAGTGCTGGGGGCCAAACTGACAGCCAGGCTTTTGAAGGTCAGCACAATAGCCCTGAAGAAGAGTGAGGGAAAGCCCAGGCCCGGCGAGGAAAACGGCGAGACAATGCACACCACGCATCGGCCCGTCTCTGACGAAGCCGTCCACTTGAAAACAGATTGTCACTCTGCATACGAAAGACAGACGCCTCCCGCGAACTGGCCGACAGCCCAAACCCTCCTCGGTTATTACGGTCTACCCGAGCCGTCGCAAAATGTTGTGGCGCGGCGACGGAATCGAGTGTAGCTCCAGGAAATGACATGATAGCCCAGGGTCTGCGTGGCGGGGGTGCAGGAGACAAAGTGGGTTTTTTAAAACGCCAGATGTATCCTCTCCATTTAATGTGGCGGCGCTGCGATGCCTAGAACACAGGCCAGCTGTCGCCAGACCCTCACCACCTTCCACCTGGAGCGCCCAAATCGCCGCGCCGCCGCTTACGTTAATGCGGAACGATCTTCCGAACTGCGGTCCAAATCGCCGCAATTAACGGCGCACTCTCACCGCGTGTGCACGGGTTGTCCCGTTGTGTTGTTGAACACTGACCAGGGTTCCTTTCCGCTCTGACTAGACCGTGGGGACACTGGTGGTGGGACGGGCGAACGTGACCGGCGTCTACACCTGCATGGCCCAGAACGAGGTGGCCTCCAGCGTTCTGGCATATCCCCTTCTACGTGGACGGTAAGTAACAGAGCCAGTCCAGCAAAGGGCTACAAATGCAACATTTCACTTTAAAGATCTCGGCTCTGTTGGAACCGACAAGGAGAGCCGCTGCGCTCGGGTTTTATGACCTGGCGCGCGCATCGCCGTACATCAGGCTCTCTCACGTCGCAGTGACCCGGCACATACGCGCTGTAATGAATCGCAAGAAGCACGCAGGAATGTGCAGATTGCGCCGTGTAATAAAGAGACCGAAGTGGCTCATTAATTGAAACCATCTCCCGACGTAGCAGCACAGCTTTAGTTCACCAGAGAGGAAAATATATCGTGGGCCATATGGCAGCTTCTAATGGCACGCGCTCATGTAAAAAAAAACCAACTCTGAATGAATGCATTTCAAAGTGCTATTCCAGCAGCCCATTCCTCTCCTTCTTTCTCTCTCTCTCTCTCTCTCTCTCTCTCTCTCTCTCTCTCTCTCTCTCTCTCTCTGTGAAGCTGACCGAAGAAAGTTAAAATTTTATGTGAATTGGAGAACTTCCAAATATTTCCTAGAATGCGTCAGACCCATCGAGGCAGTTATGTAATAACAACATCCTAAAGACGGGCTCTCTATCCCCCGCCGACGATATCCGATTAAGGGACGAAAAAACAACGCTAAAACTTGGGGACTGACCTTGGGTTTAAGGTCGAAGGTCACGCGAACGACGCCGAGCAGCAAACATGCGCCCCCGCCTCTCCCCCTCCCCTTCCCCATTAGTGTGAGATAATTCCTCAGAGGAAGCTTCGCTCCATTCCAGAGGTGGGGATGACTGAGCACGGTGGGAATGCCGGGTGGGAAAAAACAAAAAAAAAAAAGAGGACGGAATTGTAACAACAGCTGTCTTCTCTTATGGAGTGCAGAATGCTTTCCAGCGTTCTGAATAAACAAGCACAGTCTGTCTCCCCCGGGGGCCGTCCTCCCGCTGCGCTCCCATTGGTCGGAGCGCCGAACCGCCGTCAGCGACGCCGTCCACCCGGCAACGTGCTTCCAATTAGCAGTGATGAAACAGGAAACAACCGCACATTTGGCATTCCTGGCCTCGGCGGCGAGCGAGCTCTTGCCTTGTCGCCGGGGCTGCGCTTCAAAACAAGTCGGTTGTAGGGCTGAGGGTTTCGGAGGCGGCGAGGATCAGCGTAGCGCATTGAAACACTACTTTATGTTAAATGGTGAATGTATTGCAACATGCACGGTAACAACCAACACGCCAGGAGCAGTTAGGGTGTCTTTGCTCAGGGACACCTCGACACTTAGCTTGGCAGAGCTCGGGGATCGAACCAGCAACCTTCCGTTTGCGAGATAACCGATCTACCTCCTGAGCTACTGCCGCCCCATATTACTGCAGTTTTTATTCACAAACGGAAACAGTGAACATCCACTGCACCTCATCAAAAAGTCTACTAATATTATGCTTCCCCCATGGATCTCCTAAATGGTTATGTTACGTGCCCCCCCCCCTCCCGTGTGCAGATCGCTCCGACCCCATGATCATCGAGCCCCAGACCGCCATCGAGGGCGAGAACACCACGCTGACCTGCCGGGCCACGCGCTACCTGTACTCGGCGCTGCGCTGGGTCGACGCCCAGAACCGCACCATCACCGACAACGTGTCGCCGCCCAGGCTGGGCCCGTACTCCGTGTCCCTGACGCTGACCGCTGCGCAACGTCTCCGGGACAGCCACGCGACGCCCGTACCGTTGCGGCGCCCGCAACTGCGCCGGCCACAACTGCGCCAGCCACAAGCTCGTGCACAAGACCTTCGTGCTCAACGTGGACGGTAAGCGTGATCTCAGGGGGGGACTCTGGACACGGTCGCCGTGGAGACAAAGAGGAGAGCAGCTGATGTTGATGTTGTGTTGTGTTGCGTTTGCGTTGCGTTGCGTTGCAGGGAGGACGAGACCGTGGCTGGATCAGAATCTGACCATCAGGGAGGTGAACAGCAGCAGCACGCTTGACGCTGGCCTGCTCGGCGCAGGGGGTGCCCACGCCACTGATCACCTGGTACAAGAACGGCGTCCAGGTGCAGGAAGGGCCAGGTATACCTCAGCACTCTCGCTGATCTCACCTAACGTATGTCGTACAATTGAGAATTTGTGTTAATATTGACGCAACACAGGACGCATTCACCAGTGTTTTGCACTCTTTTATTGGCTTGTGAACATTATTGCTATGAAATCATTATTGCTATTACATCATTATTGCGACGACATTTTTATTGTTATTTATTTCGTTTTATAGATTACACTGGTGTGAATTAAAATAATTCCAGTGTGTGTTGGTGGTTCGTGGCTCGCCCAGACCCCGGAGTCTCTCGACTCGGGCCCGACCACCCACCACACACACGCTCCACACCACAGTGAAACTATTATGAGACAAGAGCGATAGTACGGGACTTAGACGGACATTTAGGATGACACTGGACCCCGTGGCCCGCAGGTATCACTCTGGGGAAGGCCGGGACTGCTGACCATCGAGAGGGTAAAGAAAGAGGACGAGGGTCTGTACGAGTGCATGGCCAGCAACGTTGGTGGGAAGCGTCAACGCCAGCGCCGTCGTCACGGTTTCCGGTAGGTGGCGTCGGAAAAAAAAAAGTCTTAACGAAAAGCGATGCGGGCGGTGGCCGTCTGCTGAACGACTGCGGCCGGGCACAACGACCACTGTACACTGTGAGACCGTGGCCACTCGCCGATGACTAAGAGAGAGTCGGGAAGTTGATTGCATGCGTAGTAACCAACAAAAAAAAAAAATGAATGGAAAATAGCACTGAAGAGGAGAAACATGTTTGGTATGCATGTCCAAAACCAACAGGGAATAAACACTGAAGTGTGTTTCTGCTTTCAATCTGTGTATACGAGCTTTGGAAAATATTTGGGAAGAAACAAACATGAAATATTTTTTTTTGTACCAGATTCAACAATCACACTGCCTCTTGCCCTGACATAGTTCATAACAATTGCTGTGATTTATTTTGTCTTCATTTGTTATTTAATCTCTTCCTCCTTCATCATATTCCTTCTTGGCAACGTCCCATATATATATACAGCATATAGATCCCATACACAGTGTAAGCAGTGTAGCAGTTAAGTCAAATGTTCTAATGCCGCGGCCCCGCTGCTCACCTGTGCCGCAGGTGAGGAGGGCCGGGCCAACGTGGAGGTGATCATCCTGGTGTGCACGGGCGCCGCCGCCACCTTCCTCTGGATCATGCTCATCCTCTTCATCCGCAAGCTCCGAAAGGTGAGCACCTGGCCGTCCCGGGCTCCGCAGCTGCATCCACATCTGGATCGCCCCCCCCTTCCCCCTTCAGTCCACCCCCTCCTCACCCCTCCTCACCCCCGCCCCGCCCCCCACTCCCCCCACCTCCTCCTCCACCACATGTCTCCCCGACACCCCCACCCCCTCCTCCTCCTCCCCTCCTCACCCCTCCTCACCCCTCCTCACCCCTCCTCACCCCCCACCTCCTCCTCCACCACATGTCTCCCCGACACCCCCCACCCCCTCCTCCTCCTCCCCTCACCCCTCCTCACCTCCTTCCCGTCGTCGTCCTCCTCCTCCTCCTCCTCCTCCTCCCCCGCCGGCGTCATTAAATCCGGATTGTCACTTTGGAGACATTTTTAGAAACATTGAGATGCTTTGTGAGAAGATAAATAAATAAATGAAAGCCTCGGCGGAATGAAGGCCCGTGACTCATCGTCTCTGTGGGGAAACTCGCTGGGATAAATTTAGCGAGTGTTTATGATTTCTACATTTCCTGACAGATCCGGCGGCGGGTCGGGTTCACGTGTGGGTGCGTGGGTGCGTGCTGTAAGACCCTTAATAAGGTCACACACCACGCTGGGAGAGACAGCATATTCCCCACCCCCCCCCCGCGGCCTTTGATTCTGGTGGACAAATGGGGGATGAAACAGACGGGAAGTGGGAGCTGAGCCGACCAGCAGGTGGCGGGAGGAGCGGCGGCGGTTTAGGGGGTTTATTTAGCGTACTTTATTTAGCCGTCGTGGCGTTTATGAAGCTTCTTTTAGACTTGGAGGAAGTGGATCGATGACGTCAATCCACGAAAATTGGCACGATTACTGCAAATGGTCGAAATGTGTGTTTTCTTTTTTAAGATCGTTCGCATTGACTGCTGCAACCAGTATTTGTGTAATAGTGTAGTATAGCATAGTACAGAAGTATCGTATCATATTTTCGGAATATAAAAATGCAAAGGTCTACAGAAACACGAGAACTTGACTAAATCAGCCACGTTAATCTCATCAGAGTCAGCTTCTTTTATTTTTCCTGATGAAATTCATCCCGGTGGTGTTTTTTCCCCCCGCGCGTCTCTCCTCCAGCAGCCCGCCCACTACAAGATGGGTCCGTCCATCATCATCGACCCCGATAAGTACCCCCTGGACGAGCAGGATGAGCTCCTCCAGTACGACGGCAGCAAGTGGGAGTTCCCCCGGGACCGCCTGAGACTAGGTGAGCCTAGTCCCCCCCCCCCCCACTGATACACTGCAGTGGTATCGGCCATCATGTCACCACCATACACCGTGGAAGAACCCGCCAATATACAGTACAGAGGGAGGAGAAAAAAATCGAATCCCTCCACCAAGTCCCTCCGAGTCTGTCTGTGACTTATTAGCATTCGCTACCATACCATCGCCTATACATTTCACATGTACTTGATTGTATCTCCATATAAACATGAACATACAGTTCAAAGCACCCCCCCCCCCCCAAAATAAGTAAGATACAGATCATGGCACGTCACGGAAATGTAAAGCATAGGAACAGTATTACATACCCACGTACGGTATTTTGTTATGCTCTCTAAAAGGGAATCATACATACCGTATGTACAGTACATACAAACGTACATTCATGCATACAAATGTACGTACACCCCCCCCCCACCCCCCCCCCACACACACACACACACACACACACACACACCCACCCCTAGATATCAGAAGAGATCTTTGTGGTTAGAGTGGAGACAGCCAAGCAAGCCGGGGGCGTTCCAGTGATTTATATATACAGTATACGGTCAACTCCTCATCCACGCGTCGTCCTCCAGGTAAGACCCTGGGCCACGGCGCCTTCGGGAAGGTGGTGGAGGCGTCCGCCTTCGGGATCGACAAGCTCTCCACCTGCAAGACCGTGGCGGTCAAGATGCTGAAAGGTATGGTTCGGACCATCAAATCACGACGCGGCGTCAGCGTCGAGTCTTAACGATATCCTATGTGTGATGCATGTACGGGAGGGAGGAGTCGGGGAGGGATTTCGTCGCAACGATGGAAAGATTAGATTAGGTGTTTAAAAAGAGCCAGAGAGAAAAATGAACAATTGTGGATGTTAAGCTCTGCACAGGGGGGCTGTAGAACAATCAGGTTGTTCTACGGCGCTAATCCTCCGACTGATTAACTGTGGACATCACCAGGGAGAAGGAACGCCAAAGTCCAGAACAGACCAAGAATTCTTTACTCACAACAGAGCTGTACACGTTATTGGCATAGAGTCTTTGTGTGTGTGTGCGTGTGTGTGTGTGTGTGTGTGTGTGGTGTGTGTGTGTGTGGGGCTGGGGTTGTTTTGTCTTTTTCTTCTCTCGCACAATAAAGCACCGTGAACTTGTGCACCGCACATGTGCTGGCAATTAGTGTTTGCGTCCTGGTTCAAGACAAAGCAAGGCCTGCGATGGCTGGCTGTTGCGCAACAGTGCATGAGAGAGGAGGCCTGATCCGTCTGCGATGTGTGTGTGTGTGTGCAGACAGGACAGCAGGGCTCCGCTGGCTGCAGGTGACGCGCAGTTCAAGAGTGCACGGCCTCCGTTTGTGTGAGCAATAACAAGAGAGTAAAATGATCCCTCCTTGTTTCTGCTGGACGGTCGGTCAATCGGAAACAATCACCTTCCCCGCGAGGGGAATTGTGCTCAGACTTCTTCCGAAGTCCCTCTTGAACATTCATGGCGTATTATCGGAGTAAAGGGGAAATCGGATTGGGATCATATTGAAGCCCGCGGGTTTAGCAACGGGTTTATAGCAGTTAACCACAACTTTGTGTTCAATTTATGAAACGCATGACCCGCATAGCCACACAGCACAGCATAACATCACGCATTACACATAGTGTAGCATAACACAACACAACGTAGTGTAGCATAACATAACACAACGTAGTAGCATAACATAACACAACGTAGTGTAGCATAACATAACACAACGTAGCGTAGCATAACATAACACAACGTAGTGTAGCATAACATAACACAACGTAGTGTAGCATAACATAACACAACGTAGTGTAGCATAACATCAACACAACGTAGCTGTAGACATAAACATAAAGCAACATAGTGTGAGCATAAACATAACAACAAACGGACTAGAAGCATAACATAAACACACACGATAGCGTAAGCATAAACTATAACACAACGTAGCGTAGCATAACATAACACAACGTAGCGTAGCATAACATAAACACAACGTAGCGTAGCATAACATAACACAACGTAGCGTAAGCATAACATAACACAGACGTTAGCGTAGCATAACACTAACACAACGTAGCGTAGCATAACATTAACACAAACGTAGTGTAGCATCAACATAACACAATGTAGTGTAGCCTCACATGACCTAATGTAGCGCAACATAGCACAATACAGTTCAATGCAGAAGCACATAGCATCACATAGCATGAGAAGACTTAAATGCGAATCAGGGTGAACACGTGATGAGAAAAAACCGTTCCAATGTTTCCAATATTTGGGAGAATGAGAGTGTGGGAATCATGGATCTCAGTGCGGGGAAACCGGAGACCTTTTCTGGCTAAAAAATATTGGTCCCTGGGATCACATTAATAACGCTTTGAAAGACAGAGGAAGGCGCTGTCAGGCTGACGGTGCTTCTAGGTCAGGCGTAATGAAAAGCAGCGTTTCTTTGCCTTGACTCTGAGTTAGTGAGCGATTATGTCGCCTTACCAGACATGGTTTATACTGAGGATCGGGAAAAGGATCTGACCCTTGAACTGGGAATGACAACTAACCACATCATAAAGCACCCAGGGGAAATGTGTGTTAAAGTCTTGGGAGATGGGGGCAGAGGGGGGGCTGCACATGAAATATCCTCCCTTTTAAACAGCAGTGAACAGTCGCGTGTTTTAACTAAAACAAACAATTCACTGGAGTTTCGTGAGCTCATTGCGTTTAGCACCCTGGAACAATTATAAAGAGAACTTCATCGTTTATTCTGAGAAAGAGAAACCGCGTATTCCCCATTAATCTGCGGACGACCCCGCTTAATTTTAGCGTGCGAAAGCGCCGTGGAAAGCCAGCCCTATCTCACATCTCCACGCAATATACATGTGAAATCTGTTTCCTATTTCTTTCCCTATGCATGGATTCATTTCCCTTTGTATCAGCATCCATCTCCCGGCCCCCTACTGCCGCCCCCCCACCCCACCACACTGAGTAGTCTTTTAAACAATGCTTAAAGAGGATGGATGAAAACCAAATTAAATATGAGAGATAAATCCCCTTCCCCAGCAGGCTATCGATTGGCACCCCCAAACGTATGCGGTTATGTCATGTGTGTATCCCTCCGTTAAGCTCCGCGGTGCAAACCAGACGTGTGTGTGTGTGTGTGTGTGTGTGTGTGTGTGCGTGTGTGTGTGTGTGTCTGCTGTGTGTGTTTTGCGGTGCAGGAGGAGCCACGACCAACGAACGAAAGGCGCTGATGTCTGAGCTGAAGATCCTCATCCACATCGGACACCACCTCAACGTGGTCAACCTGCTGGGAGCCTGCACCAAGCCTGGAGGTTCGATGCCCACCACCCACCACCACCTACTACCAACCAGCACTCACCACCCACCACC